>JAADWZ010000209.1:0-50346 GCA_023336445.1 Pythium dissimile | reverse complement strand
TCGTTTCCCCCCCCCCCCCGAAGATACTGAGCGTTTGTGTGGAATCCGCCGTTTAGGCCGACGGCACGGAAGAGATCGAGGCCGTGACGCTCGCGGACGTGCTGGTGCGCGGCGGCGTGCGCGTTACGCTCGCCTGCGTGGGCCGCAAGCACGCCAACGTCGTCACCATGTCGCGCGGCGTGCGCGTCCAGGCCGACCTGGCCATCGAGGCCTGCGTCGACATCCACTACGACGCGATCCTCGTGCCAGGGGTACGTCTAGAACTGTCGCCCAACGAAGGCTACTATCACGTCTTCGATGTATAATGTAAAACCGTGGATGGATGGGGGAAGCAGGGGATGCCTGGCGCGACGAACCTGCGGGACTCGGCCGTGCTAAAGGCATTGCTGGAGAAGCAAAAGCACGAGAACAAATGGTACGGCGCGATCTGCGCGGCGCCCGCCGTTGTGCTCCACGCCCACGGGCTGCTGCCGTCGCCCGCGACCGGGTACCCGGGCTTTGAGAAGGATCTGGGTCGGGAGATCGACTACAAAACGGACGACCGCGTCGTGGTCACGGGCAAGTGCGTGACGAGCCAGGGCCCCGGCACCGCGATGGATATGGGCGTCAAGCTCGTGGAGCTGCTCTGTGGCAAGGACAAGGCCGACCAGGTCGCCATGGGCCTCTTGCTGCGCGCTGCTCCATGAGTGAGTAGTGTCGTTTTTGAGTTTGAAAAGAACACAATCGAAATACAACCGAGGATTTCAATTTTACTCCGGTGGCATTTCTCAAAGTTGTCTACAGATTCGACACGCACGTGTTCAGGCTGACGAGCGAGCCATCCAGCGGCGTGCACGGCAGCTCGTTGGCGCGCTCTCGGTCGCGGCGCACTTTGCGCACAGCCGCGACCGCCAGCACCGCGGCAACGACGCCAACACCCGGGAACACGAGCCAGGTCGCCTCGGTCGTAGAGTCTGTGCTTGTTTCCGGCGCGTCCGCCTTGGTGGTCGCGCTGAACCCGATCGTGTCGGCGTGGAGCTCCTCGGTCGTGGACGTGGACAAGGACGAGAGCGGAGCTGCCGCCGCTGCCGACTCGGTGCTCTTGAGGTATTGGAGCACTTTGCAGCTGGTCAAGTACTGGTTGCGCTCGTTCTTCCCCGTGCGGCAGAGCTGGCACTGCGAGTTGGCCACGCAGCCCACGAGCCGCGGCGTCGCCGTGTTACAGGTGGGCTCGCTGACGTACGAGACGGCGGCCAGGCCCGACGCAGTCACGGCGTTGAGACAGTCGTTCGACTCGACCGTGGTCGAGTTAGTTGTGCCTGGGCTTCCAGTGGTGGTGGCGCCCGACGGACAGGCGGAGTACGGACTCGTGTTCCAAGCCTGGGCTTTGCAGAACCTGCAGGTCGTGCCATAGCAGCCCAGCCCACCGATGGAGCATGTCGGATCGTAGAACAGTCCCAAGCCGGCTTGCTGGTCGCCCAGCGAGATGGTGCAGCTGGACGCGGCCTCGTACCCCGACGAGCTCGTCGAACACAGTGGAAGACTAGTCGACTGCCTCGTGGGCTTTGCCTGGCAGTACTGACACTGGGACGACTGGAAGCAGCCGGCGCCGTTGGGGTTATCAAGACAACTTGGCTCCCATCGCGCACTCAGGCCATCGCTGACTTGCTGGGTCGTGAGGAACGACGCGCAGGTGCTGTCGGCCGCTGGGTTTTTCGACGCTTGGCAAGTGAACGAAGCGGCCGATGCAGCGGCGAACAGCAGCAGCGTGCGAGCAACGAGCATGGTGGTGGAGATCGAGTGTTGCGTAGTGTGTGTGACGCGGACAAAGTCGATTCGCAAATGGATAGAAACCGACGGCGGACGGGACCTTCTCCATCCCAGCTCAAGGGTGGGGGGCTCATCCCACACGGGGCATGGGATACAATATCTTTAGGGGGTGTGTGTGTGTCTAAATTAGACTCGAGAACACCCGGGCTGCTTCGTGGAACGTGCGTGGTATTTATTACACGGTAAATAAAACGAGAATAACAAAGAAAATGGCCCCGAAATGGCCATTTAATGGCGCCATCTATTTGCGTGGCCATTCTCCATGTGCGGCTCGAGGAAGCCTCGAAACGACGTGTCGCTGACGTACCATCGCGCGCCGTATCCTTGCGGATCGCGCAGCTCCAACGTCGCGTGGCCGTGCGGCAAGCTGTGCACGTTCTTCCACACGGCCGCATCTAATATCGCTTCCACTTTGGCGCGCGCCGTCGCATTTTTGGCCGCGTCGCCGCCCTGGAGCGCGCCCCAGAAGCCGTCGGACGACCGCTGGCAGTGCTTGGAGAACGCGCGCGCGCCCACCGTGAGCTTCTCCTTGGCGCTCTGCAGCTGCAGGAACGAGGCCATGCACTGCGCGCGCGTGAGCGGCGCGACGACGCGGCTGCCGACGGTCTGCCGGAAGCCCAGACACGTCAGCAGGCCGCGTGCGCCACCGAGCAGCTGCACAAACGCGGTCGTCGCAGCGATAGACCCTATAGTATCCTATGAATACCAAGCAGCATACTCATACAGTCATTAGCGTCTTCGGAGGGGGTCCTGTCCTTGACTGTTGGGTACCCTACCTCTGTCATGGCGGCGTGAACGAATGCTTGCAGCTGACCGAGCGGCAGAGCGAGCACGCGGTCTCGACTGGTCGTGAGCACACTCAAACCTTCAGCAGGTGCTGGCTGATCGAACAGCGGGCAGCGCTCAGACGTGAACCACTCGGCGAGCACGGCAGCGAGCTGGTCCACAAAGAGCGTGCAGCCAGGGAACCGCGTGAGCACGTCCGTAGCGGAGACCGTGGCGCGCTCGACGCTCTCGACGCTCTCACTTAGCAGCAGCTGCGACGCAATCTGCGCGCAGTCTTCGGCGTCGTCCAGCGCAGTTGATACGGCGTCCGAGTCGCTCAGGAACGCGAGCAGTGCATGGCGCAGAGCGCCTTCGACGGGAGCGTCGCCCATTTTTATTTGCATTTCGAGGTTTTTATTGGTGAACCAGCCAGGGGACGTTCACTCACGCAAAAGGAGCTGCATGCACTTTCTCCTTGTCTGGATGCACATGGACAAGTATTGATTTATCGTGAGCAATTATTATTGTGAGCCTTGGCTGAACTCCGCGTGCGGACTCCGGCGGAAAAAAAAGGCTGCAGCAGCGCGCCGTGATGATCTGTAAAATCACAACGAGATTTCGACGGGAGCGGTGGGAGTTCATCGACTGTACAGTACTCTGGTCCAGTCTGTACAGTACGGTGTTGAGGTTGAAGTATTTTGTCTTTGTCGCTGCGTTGTCGATTGGAATCTGCCCGACTCTGTACTCTGTATTGCCGATCCGAGATGAGAGCGGCAACACGGTCAGCCCGAGATGACTGCACACGATCGGATCAGTTTTGCCCACGCGTCGTTAGCCAGAAGTTGTGGCTCACAGCGGCCTGCCCTGTCCCCCTAGGGCCAATGGTCCATAGTGTGGAGTCCATAATGAACGCCACCAAGACGAACGAAAGTCAGTGGATGAGTCGAGTACACGCTCACAAGCGTACATGGCTACAGTAATCAGCCGATCTCTGTGGATCTTCACCCTGGTTGCTTTCTGATCGACGCACATCACATTGAACAGGAACACCCGGTCAGGTTCGAGCCCACAAGTTGCGAACATTCTCTCATCATGGATACAGAATGGCACGCTATTCTGTACCCATGGGGATTCTACCACCCACCACCCGGCTGAGCTGACCAGCTCAGCTAGAGCCTTGACTGTGCGTGGGCTGGACGCCAAACGGTAAAACTCCCTAGCGGAGGCGCAGAGAAAACGAGCCTGGTCAAAAGGCAGCACACTGCACACTGCTCTCTTTAGCCAGGCAGGTTTTTGTTTTTCAAATGCAGCGGGGATGCTGAAGCTTTGCTGGCCAAGCTCCAACAGAATTTCACGAATGGTCCTTCCTCCCCAAGAAACACACACATCGAACACTATCGCTTACATACCAAGACGCCTCGATCTCACTTGGCGCAAACGTCCTATATACTGCATGTGGACTCCACAATCTTCCACCAGCACCGTAGTGTATTAGCGCCAGCCACTGGCGGCCTTCAAGGAGAAGAAGCGCGTGGCCGTCCGTTCGCGCGGCTGCATTATAATTCTACGAGCTCGAGCTTGATCAACTTGCGCTCCAGCACGAGATCTAGGTGCTGCATACATTCGATTTGCCGTGCGGACAGGGTGAGACGGGCGGACTATGCGCGTGGAGTTCGCCTCGGCGATCGTGCGGTTGCTGGGGAGACATATGAAGAGCGGTTGCCACGCACGAGAATACGTTGTGTCGAGCGTGGAGCCATGTCCTGTGCTGAACCGCGCGCGGTCGAGCCGCTCGAGTAAACAGCGGAATATGGAGACAAAGCAGAAGGTTTACGGAGCTGTAGGTGGCTGAGGAACACGAATCAGAGTCCTCGCTCTCTCCACCGAGTACACCTACGCCAGTAGTGGCAGCCCCCAAACCACGCTGTCTTCCTCGCCCACTTGCTGTTCTCTATGGTAAGTCTTCTGCCAGGCGATGGACTGCTGAGCGAAACGGCCGCCATGAGGACTCTTCCTGGGCCTTAACGTAGCTCATTGGCCTCCTTGTTCGCTCGTATTCTTGTGCTCTAGGTTGGGCAAAAAGAGTTGTTTACCGACCCTCGGAAGTCCAGTGCTTTTTGGATTTCCGGCTTTTTCTCTAGGCAACGGCCGTCCGCTGACCCTGACCCAGTCTGGGTCAAGGTGAGCTCTCTGGCTGTGCTCAGCTAGCCGATCGATTCGCTACTTTCTAGTCCTCGGAGGCCAGCAGCCATCCATCATTTCCCACAATGTGCCAACAGCAGAAGCTGCAGCTTCGCCTAATACAGGATCATGTCGGGTAGGTCACCTTCGGGTTTCTGATCTTTTCTCGATTCGAGTTTGATCTTTGGAGCACGGAGCATAGATGGGACCTATGTACTGTTGTTATACATGTAGCTTCAACCTTGGGAACAAGTCTTCTTCCCTATAAACTAAGCCAAATTACAGGACTGGGCGAACGGTCCCAGCTGGGCGAATAACAAATTCAGAAACCCACAGCGTGTCGAAGAATATTTTTGTTGCAACGCCTATCCTCCTGCTGCACTTTCTCCTGCACCGGCAGCTGCCATCCCGCACCCGCCCCATCATGATGATGCCATCCTCTGTGCCAAAGCCCCAACGGTTCGGGTTCTCCCCTCATGCCATGCGTGACGAGACTCGCGTGCTTGTTTTGCCAGCATGGAGGCGCCGAGCCATTGGCGACCCGTGCGCTTTTCTGTACTGTACTTTTCTCCACCGCACTATTCGTAGATTTACCCACCCTCTTTCTAGCGCAAGGGAGCTGCGTCGTGCCAAACACTGGGACAGCCCAGTGCAGTATCGGATACCATGGCCGACACGACGCTCATCTCGACCAAGGCAGCGGGCAAACCGCCGCTCAAGCCCAAGGGCGCGCTCGCGCGCAAGAAGAAGCTCCACCTGCGCACGCGCGAGCTCATGCGGTTCCACTGCCGCGGGCTCGAGCTCGACATCATGAACTTGCGCCAAGAGATCGCGACGCTCGAGCTCTCGCGGCAGCTGCTGTTCTCGCGCTCGCTCAACCGCGCCGACGCGGTCGACGGCAGCTTTGTCAGGACCGTGCAACAGTTTTACCGGCTCATGCGCCACGGGTTCCACGACTTTGTGTACGCCGACGAGAGCAGCGACCGGCCGCTGGATTTCCGCCAGTTTATGCGCGTCTCGTTTGAAGACGCCATGGCCGTCGGGCCCGACCCGACCAAGACCGAGCCCCATGGGCGCGACCACCTGATCGCCTACTTGATGCACATGACCGCGCTCACGGGCGCGCCCAACGTGCAGCTGCTGGGCACCCGGATCCTGGTCAATAGCGCGGATAGCACGGTCACGGTCGAGGTCCAGACCGTGTGCTCGAGCCCGCTGAGCGCGAGCATCTTGGAGCGGAAGTTCGCTCACGTGAGCCTGTACCCGTGGCTGCGGAACAAGCTCGTGGGCCGCCACATAAACGCGTACGGCGACGCGCGCTACGTGTTCAACGCCAAGACCGGCCGCATCATCTCGGCCGACCTGCAGGTGGACCACGCGCAGGCAATCCTCCAGCTCGTGGACTCGAGCGAGGACTTCGAGCTGCTGTTTGGCAACCAGAGCGCCGAGGCGGCCGGGCGCCTGGTCGACCGCGCCACGACCGCCTACGCGCCGGAACACGACCACGCGGTGGAGCTCTCTCCAGTAGCGCAGCAAGTGGTCTCGCCACCGCCGCCACCGCCAGCGATGAGCCTGAGCTTTGTGCTCTCGCCGGAGTCGCCGACGTGGACCGACGACGAGAGCAACGACGGCGACGCGCAGCCCGTGACGCCGCTGCCGCCTAGGTAGTAGGTACTTGAGACCCCGTTTGTTGTTTTCATCTTCCCTAGACGCACGAGGCACCAAGGCCACCGCGGCATCGTCAGTCCTGCACCAGAGGACGCAATCTGGTCGATCGTGTCTGACGCAGTAGAGTGCCACACTTGGGGCAGGCGCTGTACAGATTTGCATAACTTTTTTTATAATCCAAGCTTGAAAATTGATATGAACCTTGCAAGTTGAGAAACCAGTTGCATGCTGAGAAACCAGTTGCATGCATCCGCTCAACGTTGAGTACAGTATGCATGCAGGTTGCCTGGGTGGCTGCTACCAACACTACGTACTGTAGTAGTTGGGCTCGGATCGGCACGTCGCGGAGGCCTAAACGGAGCAGCTGTACAGTACAGTGCTGGCATCTACCTCTTCAAGGGTACTGTACCGTACTAGCACGCCAACTGGCGCCGCTGGTTTTCCGAGTTCATGTTGAGAAGAGTGATTACCGGACGGACGCCAACTGGGGAACCTGTCGTGATCTGTTTTACACCTTCGTAAACTCGTGGATTTCTCAACCAAATGTCAGCCTTTCCATTGAGCTTTGGACAACCAAGAACGAACGACCTGGGTGTGGCCTGCAATGCGGGCCCTAAAGGCCGGCGCTTCGGGCCTCAGGGCCTTTGGATCCCTCTGGCATGTGGATCATCATCCAGAGGCTTCGGGCGGGATTCTTCTCCCTCATCCTTGCAGACGTGGTATACGCCTTTCGGACCGGAAGTTGCAGTTGCAGGCGGCAAATCGAGCCCTTACTTGGCGGATGGGACGACTGTGACCACGTCGTGAGACCGACTCTCTAACCACCCACCACGTCGGGTCCTGTATCGAGAGGTCTACACACACCCTGGCTGCATGCGACACTTTGTTGGTGTCTGGTCGGGCAAGTGCGCAAAACGTGTGGTGGCGAGAGCTCTACGCGTAGCCTCCCCCCCCCCCTTTCCCCCAGCGGTTGAGACTCAACCGCTTGTCCGCCTGCGAAGCACTGTCGGCGGGCAGACGGTCTCTGATATCTGTATCATACCGAGAATTGTCCGCTGTTTGACTGCAGCTTGTGTACGCGTGTCGCTCGGGGTCACGGGAGTCCTTTCCGCTGTGGGGGAGATAACGCTGATAAAAGAAGCAACGCCAGCGAATCTGTACAACATGCACGATCGATTTGAAAATGCCATGGTCACAAAAACGGGGTCGTAATTCGAAGTGGAATCCGTTGTGTTGAAGTATAGCCTTCCACCGAAACGCGCCGAGTTCCCGTGCGTTCCTACGATAACATTACAGTCAGCTTCATGCGCGATTTGCCACCCTGGCCACTCTCTGGACGGAACAGAAGTGACTGGTCCGAACGGACTAATCGGCCCAACGCTGGAAGAACTCATCAACGGGTCCACTCGACCCGTCGGTGGGCCGCCCCACCCGCTGGTAGAGGGTAGAGTACCAAGGGCCAGCCACATCGGACACCTTTGCACAGTACCATCATTTCCAGCGTTTGACAGTGGTGCGTCTGTGAATTGTACATGGAACAATAATGCTGTGATATTGTGTAGTATCTGCTGTGGACTGCTGTGTCCTGTGCACGTGTAGATCTTGCCTGATCCGATGGGATCCGAAAATGGACCCTTTTTGGCTTGGAGCGAATTGGATAGTGCTGGACTGATCGTCGAAAAAATCGAACACGCTGAACACAAAAGATCGAAGCTGCATCACCGAGACATGACGGGTGTCTGTCCGTGTCCCAACGTCGCAGACAATGCAATATACTGAATAGTTCTGTGCAGCCACGGGCGCGCCAGGTTCTCTACCTCACCAGGACAATACTCGACCGTGGGACAGTGCAGTGATCCTTGTCCTGGTGACCTGGAAGATTCCTATGGATAGAGAACCTCTGTCCACGGAGGGGCGACTAGTGCATCCTCACTCCACTTGAGGTGACAGCAACGCGCGCTGAACCGTAGAAGAGCAACAGGCCACATTCGCAAGTACAGCACATGTACAACCCATCAGCTCGCAAACGACTGATCTAAAGCTGTTCACCTGAACAGCTTCTTTTTACATTCAAACGTGCGGCTACGGGAAATAATTTACTATGGCCAGGGGTGAAAACACTAAATCGCCAGACAAGAGGCTTGATGGCACTCGCGCCCTTCTTCAGTGCTTGATCTGTATGCAGCACACAACTTCGTTGTCTCAGTGCCTGGATTCGTCGCACAGTCTACCGTGCGGTACTTTAAGCGCCGCACGGTAAACTGTAATGTACAGTGTACAGTAGTTGCAGGACATTGGAAGACAGATTGGATCCATCGAACATTCTTTTTGGCATTATGAGCTTGGTTGGGGCGGCGCCTGCAACAAGCGCCTCGTCGACGAATGTAGGCCGCGTGGGTCAAAGTGTCCGTTCATATTCTTATGAGAACCGTTCTGGGCAACAGGATGGTACGTATCAACTGTTCACAGTGGCAGATTCCACGCGAACCACCGTCGCACCCTGATCGAACACAGTAAATGAGCAATGCAGCGGTAGTATTAATTACAGCAATCCACACTACAGTAGACGGATTGAGTCCAAGACTCTGGTGGGCGGAGCCGCAGCGGACGAGATCACGTTTAAACTCGTCGAAAGGGTGATGGTTCTCGCCGCCTTGTTCGTGGCTCCACGCCAGTCTGGATCCAGCGGCGGAAGCGACCGCGACCGCGACGGCTCTGCAGCAGCGACAGCTGGACCAGTAGGCCGTCGATCTCGCTGCGCAGCGCGTGGATGTCGAGCTGGAGGCCGTGGACGCGCAGCCGCTCGACCTCTCGCGTGCGCAGCCACGTACGCGCCTTCCAGGGGCGTCTCACAGGGGACGAGCGCGGACTGGCATGCTGTGACAGGTGGTGGCTTGCCATGATTGCACGGTAGGTGAGGAGAACAAGGTGTATCCGCAAGTGAGGGTCCATTTATCGAATGATATTCCTTGAATGTGAGGTTCTGGCCCTTGCCGTGAGGCCAGATTTGGATGAAGGATCCATTGTTCCTTCTTCTTCGACCAAAGCCAGGCGAGCATGCGAATCCCATCCCATCTCCCGCCTCCAGGTGGAGTGGGGTCCCTTCTGAACTGATACTGTGAATCGCATTCAGGTTGCTGGGCGAATGATCAGCACTTTTGTTTGGGATTTGACCCATTTCCATGAAGCCAGGCGTGCCGCACGCAAGAGGGAACTCAATACGGTATTGCTGTAGCGGACACATAATGCTCGTAGTTGTAACGGCCTGGGAGTGCGCAACAATTGGGTGTGCAGTGAACACCCATACTCACTTGCAATTGCGTTCGAACGGCCACATCTTGATGAGAAGGCAACCACGTGGTCTCTTTTATGGCCTCGGAGCCGACACGTTTACTTGCTCTTCAAGAGGTGTTGAAGTCGGTCATGGACATCTATCAAAGCCATACGCCATGGCGCCTAGCGAGCATTCTAGAAGTTTCACGATCATCAAACAGCCCAAGTCCACTCGAGTTGTTACAAAGCGGGACGTCAATCCGACTCTCGCACCAAGTAGCATTTTTGGAAGCGAGGCGAAACGAATCTGTCATTGACTGTCCAGCAGTGTACTGTTCATACAGTAGTGCCCATTGACAAGCCCGTGGAGCCACTTCACCTCGCTTAGCGCACATGGCTAGAGCTTCGACCGTACCTTTATGGACTCGCCTGTTCGTCAGGGAAGCTCGCGTAGCTTCAACGGGGACAGTTTCAGCTAGAGAAGGAAGCAGACTGAACACAAATGTGCCAGAGGAGAACCAGTGCTTACTGCAGCACAATAATTTACTTCCTCGCTGTAAAGCTTACGTACAACCAACCAGCCAAGCACCTTGCTAGAATTTATGGGCCATGCTGTCGTCCACGCCACCACAATCAGTATCATCGTCGTCCTCGTCGTTGAGGATCGATTGGAGGTCCATGCTGCGCGACGGCAACGGGCTGGTGACGCTCGACACATCTTCATCGCTCGTGAGCTCTTCGATCGTCGCGCCGAGCGGCTCGGCGTTGGCCTCGTCGCCGATGCAGCAGTCGGTCGCCACGAGCGCACCACTAAACAGCCGCGCGAGGTCGGTCAGACGTGGCAGCACTTTGGAGAACGCCGGCAAAAAGTCGAATTCCATGTCAAACCGGACGACCCGGTGGGTCACCGTGTCAAACACAATGTCAAACTGGCCGTACCCTTCCAGCGCCTGACCCACCAGCCGCTCGCGCAGATCCAGCGGGGCCTTTGGGAAAATGATCGCAAACGTGTTGGGCACGATCGTGGTCTGGTACTGCGTCTTGGCGCGCACCAGCACCGTGCCGTTGCCGCTGAGCTGGTCGTCCGTGTCCGCGTTCGGGTTCACCGCTACACTCGCCTCGACGAGCTTGTGCACCACGGGGCCGAACGCCGCCGTGTACAGCGCGATCATTTTGATGCACAGCGCGATGCCCCGCATATGGCCTTTCTTCACGTCTTCGTCCATCATCGAGTGCAGAAAGCTGCGCGCCGCGACCAGCTGCGACGCGTGATGCGGCGCCTCCTGGTACCCGTGGCGCAGCTTGCTGAAGTACTCTTGGACCATGCGCACGTACGAGCCGTCCGGGCCGTCGCGGCGGTTCATCGAGCGCGCATACAGCAGCGAGCGCGTGAGCGTTAGCGCCTGGATCTCGCTGTACAGACTGTTGACGTCGAGCTGCAGATTGAGCAGCTGCAGGTGCTCGCGGTCGCGCGTGCGCAGCCACTTGCGCGGCTTCTTGGCGCGCTTGGCGGCCGGTGGCAGCCCGAGGTGGAGCGACATGCTGGAGCAAAATGGAGTTGGATGCCGGTAGATGTGGTGATGGCTGCTGGTAAGTTTATAGGTTCTGAGCATAAAGCGCTGTGGGCAGCTGGTGGTCTTATACGGAGTCATCATCCACCGAGGAGCTCTCTCTCTTTTTCTCTAACGTTAGCTCTCGCCACAGTGGATAATCAAAAGAGAGAGGGGGCACTGTGCGGTGCAGGGTGGCTGAAGGCACAAGCCAAACAATACGGTTTTGAAAGGTGTTTGGTCTTGAGAAGTAGTGGCATCCCTGTTGAAACTGGTTGGAATCAGATCATAACACAGATTTTGATTGGCCAAAACGGATGTTGTGTGGACATGTCTACCGCATGGTTGAGAATCTGTGGGACTGAGCATCCACTACTGAGATAAGATGAATCGGAAAAAGTCTGACACTCTCGATGGCCACTCGCTAAAACACTGATTTGTTCAAATAGAAGCAAGTTCTTAACTTTTTGTGAAGAGCTGATGAGTGAGAGCGGTTACTACTCGAACTCCACCATAAGAGTGGTGCTTCGTCACCTCACAGTTAAACACAGGGCCTCTATGTGACGAGTGCATAGGTGGTCCAAACTACTCTGCACACACACATGGTCGGAAGCATTCTTCTGTCAGCTGAGGCATCCTGTGAAGTACAAAATCCTCAAAACAGTCGCTACTGTACAAATCATGTTTACACGGGTCATTACAGTTCCTCGTTTGACTGACAGTATGAGGTTTACAGTTGGCGACTGTCTGTCCAATCCATTTTAGTGCGCTCCTCGCCACCGAATGAAAATCGAGCAGTGAATATTATAGTATCCAATTGGAGCATTACGATGCCCGTCAAAGTCGAATTGCTCGCCGATGCCACCACCAAGCGCCCCGCTGCCAAGCGCAACGTTCGCCCGCGGCCGCCCCACGCGGACGCGCGCACGCGCAAGCTGTCGACGCTGACTGCGGATGTCCAGCGGCTCACGCTGCACATCGCGCGGCTCCAGGAGCTCCGCGCGCTGCTGATGGAGAGGACCATGAGCCGCGCCGACTCCGTGCGCGGTTCGCTCGCCAAGACCATTGAGCTCTACTTTGACGTGTTCAGGCGCGGGTACCAGCCAAGTGTCCACGTCGCGTCGACTAACTCGCTGGTGCAGACCAACTCGTTCATTGCGTCGGTGATGGACGAAGAAGTGCTGGGCGGCGGCTTCCGCGGCGTGGAGACGCTGATCGAACTGTGGAAGCGCTTTAACGCCGTGTTTAACAACATGGAGCTGCGGCTTACGGAGATTGCCTTTGTGCCGCCGGACGGCACAGAGGACAATGACAACCTGGCGTTCGCGACCGCGACCGCGACCGTGACCCACTCGGGCTACATCACGCTCCAGACGATCCAGATCCTGTTCCCGCACGTCATGTCGAACGCGGCGCTCGTGATGAGCATTCTTGGGCGCCCTGTGTCAGGCAGTGGCCGCACCAATTTTGTGTACGACTGCGCGACGAGCAAGGTGCTGTCGTGCATGATCGACATTGACATGGTCGGCACCTTTGCTGCGGTGGTCGAGAACCCGAGAGACCTCGATATTTTGTTCAAGCGAGCCATGATCTCCTCGGAAGGTTTCATTGGAGAGCGGGATTGCATCCCGGCCAACCGAGCTATTGCGCCAGCAGAGACCAAACTGGTGGGCTCGCCCGTTTGCGCACAGGACGCCATGGACATGAAGACCCTCTTGTCCAGCGAAGACGAACTGTATCCAGACGATGAGTACGAAGGTACTACCAGCATTGAGATGCACATTGTGGATAGCTACGCCTGATATTAGAAACAGGTTGATCTGAGCTAAAGAAGTGCGTTTTCTTTGAAAATGTTATTGTAATATCTATTGATGTTTGTCAATCACACAAAATGCGACTCAGGCTCATTTGGCCGCCCACGGCATCGTCATCGTCGTCCGATGCTATCGTTGTCGTCGGCGTTGACGACAAACAAGGATCCACCAGCGACGCAGTACTGGGCAGCTTGCTGTCGTCGCCCATGTAGTAGTTTGCGGAGACCAGTGCCTCGCCAAACAACATTCCGAGCTCGCTGGCGCTGCCCACGACCTTGGCGAACGCGCTCACCATGTCAATGTTGATGTACTGCTCCACCACGCGTCGCTGTACGCAGTCGTACACAAACTCATAGCTGCCAAGGCCGCCGATATTCTGGCCAATGAGGCTCATCACAATCTCCGGGGTGGCCATCACATGCGGGAACATGCCCTGCACGCCCGCCAGCGTGAGATGGCCCGAGTAGTTGGCGGTCGCC
Source organism: Pythium dissimile (assembly GCA_023336445.1). Lineage (NCBI taxonomy): Eukaryota > Oomycota > Peronosporomycetes > Pythiales > Pythiaceae > Pythium > Pythium dissimile. The sequence goes on along the minus strand of JAADWZ010000209.1, from coordinate 36,807 downwards.
GTGACGTAGATCCGCGACAGCTCGCCGCTTGCGGGGTCCACGTCCACACTGGTGACAGTGGCGCTGACAAACTGGATCTTGGTGCCGACAAACGCCGAGCCGTAGCGCTTCCACTGCTCGATCATCCTGTCCACTCCGCGGAAGCCGCCGCCCAGCACCTCGTCGTCCATCATCGAGAACAAAAATTCGTCGTGGTGGAACCCCTCGGTCGAGGCTGTGCACGGCGTTGGCGGCGGCTCGATGTAGCCTCGCTGGAACACGTCAAAGTACTGCTTGACAATGCGGCACGCCGAGCCGGTGTGGTTGTCCGGCCGGTTCAGCTCGCGCTCCTGGAGCAATTGCTTGAGCTGCAACAGCCGCGCGACCTCGGCTTGCAGCGCCCGGACGTCGCGCTGCAGCCGCGCGTGCTTCTTGGTGCGCGAGTCGATGCGCGGACCCACTTGGCGCTTGACTGGCTGAGCTTCGAGTAACAGCGCCGGCGTGGGGCGCCGCAGCGGACGCACGTTGCTGGAAGTCGTGGCCGGTGTCATTGGTGGAGGTAGTACAATACTTGTACAGTAATGAGCAGCACTGTAGTTCGTCTCCCGCGCCATGACTGTCTTTCGTTGAGGAAGACTGAATTACCTCTTAATAAGGACAACAAATGTCGATGAAAGAGGACTAACTAGGGAAATCAGATTCAAGTCAGTCTGTGGGATGCTCTTAAACTAGAGTTTGCGATTTGTCCAGCTGCAAAAATCGGTGCTGATGACGACCGGGCCGCTCGCGACCCCAAGTCCCACTGGACCGTAATCACGGTACTTCGTATGTGGTGGACGCTGGGCTGTTAAAATTCTAGGCCGAGCCTCGCACCTGATGCCTGGAGGTGACACCATGAAGGCTCTCACGGACTGCTAATATCAATGTTGAAAACACCTGCTATATACTGTACGGTACTGTTTAACAGCCTGTTTGCCATGGAGTGTCTACGTCAGCAGATTGGCCAGACGCATGCCGCTGCTCTCTCTTCCATCATGGCTGCTGCCATCATCCTTCCGTGGAGAGCTCATGCCCTCGGCGGCGGAGCCAATACAGTACTCGGGCGTGATCTGCGCCTGGTTCAGCAGCAGTGCGACCTCGACGGGGTTCTTGAGCGCGGTCATGAACACGGGTACAAAGTTGAGGTCCGCGCAGGTGGCGATCACGCGGCTCGTCGCCGTGTCGAAGACAAAGTCGTACCGCCCGACGCCCGTGATGTGCTGCCCGATGAGCTTGGCGACGAGCGCGTGGTTGCGCTGGATGTGCGGGAACAACATCTCGATCGTGGTGGGCGTGATGCAGCACGAGTACTCGCCCCAGCCACTGACCATGACGGTGGCCTTTTCCCACGCGACCACGTCGCCGTCCACGGGGTGCACCTTGACTTCTAGCACATCGAGCCGGTTGTCCTTGAACGCCACCGAGTACTGCTTGTTGAGCTCGATAAACTGGTCAACACCCGGCACCGGCCCCGCATAGTCCACATTCTCGTCCATGATGGAGCGAAGGAAACTCTCTGTCGACTTGTTGGTCTTGCCCTTCGACGGCACGGGCGCCATGGGGACCTCGAGCTGCATGCCAAAGCGGAACACTTTGAAATACTCGCGCACGACGCGCTCGAACGAGCCGCCGGCGCGGTCGGCGCGCTGCAGCTGGCGGTCCATGAGCAGCGCGCGCGTGAGCTTGAGGCTCTCGACCTCCTGGTGGAGCCGGTGCACGTGAGTCTGCGTGCTGTGGAGCTGCGCGAGCCGCGCGTCGGGCTTGCGCTTGCGCACGCGCTGGCGCTGCGATCCCGGGGGCTTGTCTCGGCGCGGGGCAGACGCCACCAGCGCCGTGTTCATGCTGGTTGATGAAGTTGAAATGCCGGAGGAAGACAGAGGAATCTGCTCGTGGCGGAGGAAGTACTGTTCTGACCGTCCTCACGGCCAGAGACTAGAGACAGCTCGCTGGCTCTTGTGTGAGGAGGGGACCAGATCAAGCATATCGAACAATTCCCTCGCTCGAAGGACATCAGGCAGTAATCCATCCTATACTTTATGAGGGTTTACGGTCAAATCAAAGAGTATCTGTTCCTAATCCAAAGAGAGAGCCCCCGAACAGACGTAATCATGATTAAGGAAGGATTAAGTATTTCACACCATCAGTGAGGATTGTTCGGCACTTGTGTGCGTAGACGATGGATGCCAACCAGACTTGTATGACATTGCGTGCACAATGGGAACTGCATGGTGAGGGTGGACACCTTCCTCTGACCTCATGCGAAAATTTACAATGCACGGACGGAGAGTACCGTAGTGATCTCCGTCTTCGTACAAGAATGAAAAGTTTTAAAAAAATGAGATAGAGAAAACTGGTAGTTTCATGTTCAGTTTACAAATGCTCGAACCGGCCGTGGGCACTGTTGTAGTCAACATCCGGCGGGCGCTCTTCGTGGGGCTCCTCCATGACCGAGTCGCCGTAGCCATCAACATCCCCAACAGTGCTAAGGATATTGCTCAGTGTCATCTTCCATGGTCGAGTGGTCGGTGGCTCGCTCCCGGGCTGCGTCGGGCTGGAGTGCTTGGTCTCTTCCTCTCCGCCAGCGGCGGCGAAGATCGGCGGCGGCTCTTGCTCGGGCACGAACTCAGAGAGGTCGCCAATGAAGAACTCGTCCGAGATGAGGGCATCCTTGAGCAACACGGCCACCATGGCTGGGTCGCCCAGCAGATCGATGAACGACGCCATGAGGTCGAGGTTGAATTCGTAGCGCACGATGCGGCTATCCGCAGTATTAAACACAAAGTCGAAGCGGCCGATGCCGGAGATGCGACGTCCGAGGATCTTAGTCACAATATCTTTGTGGGGCAACAAGTGTGGGAACATGTTCTCGATTGTGCGCAGCGAGATGTAGAGGTGGTACTTGGCGCGCGAAGTGACAAGCACTTGGTCCTGGCCCTCGCCTCGTCCACGGTAGGTCGTGATCATCTCCGAGTCCATGAACGACAGCGTCAATGGTCCTAGTATGGAGGTGTACCGCTGCCACTGCTTCATCATCTGCGCGAGTCCCGTGAAGCGGCCGATGGAGACGTGCTCGTCCATCACACGCCGCACAAACTCGTCCGGCGTGGCGACGCCGTCGATGCTCGGCAGCGCCAGCAGCGCGCGCTGGCGCTGGTCGTGCGCGTAACCATTGCGAAACACACGGAAATACTCCTGCACAGTCTTGACAAACGACCCGTCCAGATCGTCCTGGCGGTTCAGCGCGCGGCTCATCAGCAGAGTGCGGTACGCGCTTAGCCCGTGCAGCTCGGACTGCAAGCTCGCCACGTCCAGTTGGAGGTTGTACAGCATCGAGTTCTCTTGGTCGCGCGCGCGCCAGATGAGCTTGGGCCGCCGTGCGGTCGCGGCCACGGCCCGGGTCTCGCCCGCAGCGTTAGTGCCCGCCGCCGCCTTCTTCTTGCTTTGCATTTTTTTCTTCGCGGTTTTCTTCACTGTCGGGGCAAGCGCTGCTGTGGCTAATGGGACCGGTAATCCATCTCCTCCATTCCGTTGGCGCTTGCTGCTGGCCGAGGCCGTGGACGGTGCTTTCGTCGCACCTGGGAGCATCGTGTGTATCAATAGCTGGGTCGTCGCTACGTTTCTTCTACAGAAAAGCAACGAGCCCTTCGAAGACTGGGGTGTGGGGGGGGGGCACTTCCTCTTTCAGCGAGGAGCTACGCTCAAAATGATATCGCTGTGGCTTGGTTAGGTGGGGGGGCGACTTGAGCTGTGGGTGGGTGGGGCCGCGGCGTGGTGTGCTGTTGGTGGGCCGCTTGGCGTGGAGAGAGGCGGGCGACGAAGGTCTCACCTGCACCAGGTGTCTGATTCACGAGCGGAGTACTGTTCAACTTTCACGTGTGGCAATAGCGACTCTTCCCGCACCGACGGTTCGTCGCCAGATACAAATGTTGAGTCAACTCTCTGAAGGACGAAATCCCAAATGTCACTAAACTAAGGTCTTGGTGCCTTCAGGTATTGTGGATCATCTCGTTTCACTTTCGACCCCGAGAAGGTGCCACCTTCCAAAATTGATACATTTCCATGGTTGCTGGTCGGTCGTGGTCGGCTGGTCGAGTGAACGACACTGATCTGCGACGTGTGAACACTCATCACTTGTATCACAAGAAGTTAAAATCTGGGGGATGGTGGTGGGACCCGCCCGAAATTTGTCAAGACCACTCAGCAGGTTTCCGTCTTTTTCTCTCTTCCTCACCCACCACTGCTGGCTGCAATCATGCCATTGGCTGGTCCAGCGTGGCTGCCTGGCTGGGATCAAGCTTCCATCTCTTGGTTGCCTCTGGTTGAGAAGATTCGATTTTTTCTCACGCGGCTCCGGTTGACCGTCAAGTGGAGGTCATCTCGCCCTTTCCCGTGGGGGGGGGTGCTCACCGTGAAGAGTGTCGTCGCTGGTGTACATGTTTACTCCCTTTCTGTCGTTTCGGGCTGTTCACATGGTTGAAGTCCCAGCGAGGGGGTGGGGATGTGACGAGGAGAGAGGACGAGGAGCCTGCAGAAGGACCCATCCATGCGATGAGTAATGGCTGTACTGTACATGTTCACGATAAAATATGGTGCAGATCCATCTTGTTGGTCGGAGGCTCAGCTTCACGTGTCGCGGTGGTCGAGCTCGGTGTCTCCACCGAAGAGTGGCTCGGTGGGAGTTCCTTGAAGGGCTTGGAATCGGTCACGGGGCCCTCGGCCGGTCGGTCGTCACCTTCGCCGAGATAAAAGTCGCTCTCCACTTTGGCGCCGCTGAACAAAAAACTGAGCTCGCGCGGGTCGGGCAGCACTGTGGCGAACGCGCCGAAAAAATCGACCGTCACGTCGCAGCGCAGAATGCGCCCGCTGTGGCAGTCGAACACAAAGTCGTAGTGCGTGTGGCCGTGGATCGTGCGCTCGATCAGCTTGTTGGCGAGCTGCGGCGCGTACTGGAGCACGTGCGGGAACATGATGTGGAGCGTGTTGGCAGTGACGCTCGCCGAGTAGACGCCCTGGGCCCGCACCACAAACCCTTGCCGACCGCGTGTGTCCTCGATGGGCAGCGCGATCGCCTGGACGCAGCGAATATCCATGGCCTCGAAGCACGACGCGTAGATCGCCCACTGGCTGAGAATCAGCTCCACGCTGCCAAGAAAGTCGTTGATCCAGACGTCCGGGGCCATGATGTTGGTCAGGAACGCGACCACATCCACCTCGGCGGGCGCTGGATTCAGTCCATGGCGCACCACGCGCAAGTACTCGTGGACTGTGCGCAAGCAGACGCCTGGCCGGAGCGCCTTGCTGGTCAGGCTGCGCGCCAGCAGCATGTCGTAGCTGTTGGAGAGCTCCTGGATCTGCTGCTTGATGTCGTTGATGTCGAGCTGCAAATTGTAATACCGCGAGTCCTGCGCGTCCCGTTGGCGCCACACAAACTTGGGCGAGCGCTTGCGGGGCTTGGCCACCTTGCGCTTGCCCTTGGCTGTCTTGGTAGTCACTGCGGCGGTGGCCGCGACGAGCTCCCTGCCGCCACCAGCGTGGAGCGGCGAGATGGAGCCGGCCACAGCCAAGGCGTGGTGCGTGTTCATGGACGGGCTGGTGGCCGCGGCGGCGCTGGTCATGGCCATTGTGGAGAGCGGAAGAAGTGACGACAAGTTCCGAAATGGAGACTGATGACAGAGATGGGATGTGGCGCGTTTATCGATGTCCTCGATTGGTTTGGCCCTGCCTTCTGCCCAGAACCTTGACCAAAAGCTGATCGGGAAGAGGAGTCAGCCATAGTCACTCTCGCGAGGTAATTAGCGTGAGTTCACCACTCACTACCGTACCAATCAGTTCTGCCTGCGCAAGCATGATTGTTACACTGCTGGCTGGCGTTGGTATATCTGTCTGGCCATGCGGATCCAGCGTGTAAGAACGATGACGTTCATCATGCCTGCATACGCTGCTGTTCTCTTCAGGAAAAAAGCAGAGAGAACTATACAGCTCCAGCAGCGGCACTCCAGCTATAGGGCCAATTTTAGGAAATAATCTGAGCTGGTCACTTAGGAGAGGTGAGGCGTGCGTGATGTGACGTAAGTCGCATGGCAGCTGGCTGATGTCCGCACTGGACAGTAGTACAGTAGTCTGGATGACGCGACTGGGCTGCCTCAGCAGCAGCAGCATTCCACGAACCCGGTACTCATGGCGCGGATCATCCCGCCGGACAGTCCAGTGGAAAGGACAAGACTCAACATGGGTGAGTGGAAAGCGCAGTTTTGGTGGAGGCCCTTCGCGGACTTATGTACTGTAGAGCACATTGGAATCCAAGGAATTTAACATGTCCGCCACGTTCCGGCGCGTCGCGATGTTGACCACGCATTAAGGTTGAGTGTGAGGTTGAACTTGTTCAGACAGAGGCTCTAGCTGCGCTGGTCACGGAACACGAGTTGACGTTCACAAAGTGTATCGGCTTTGGGTGGTTGGATGAGTGACTGAGGTCTGGTTTTGTCACCTTCCACGGCCACCATTTCCGGTCGACGCAATTCAGCACAGAGCTTGAATGACTGTACTTGGCAGGCGCACAATCACTTTGAATGCGCTCATCCGACGGATGACATCCGTTGCGTTCGCTGGCTCCTTCGGTGACGAATGTGGTTGGTGTAGAAGAGGTGACGGTCGTCACCAGCGTAGGCTCTCTGGGTTGTTCGACTGATTCCCACAGCATCTGTTTGGCAGGTGAGTTCAACGCGAAGAAGGGAAACTTCAAACAAGTCGCTTCCTACCGCCACGGTTTGCGTGAGATTGTGGACACAGACACAGCTTCAAGATTCTCATTTATAGCGTGGAATCCACGATTTGGTGGACGCAATGCATGCACAATACATCGTGCTGATTCCACGCGTATGGCCCTGCCGTCCGTCTGTGCCCTGGAAGGTGCCATCCTCGCCGGTTTTAATCAAACAGCGCACTCCTTAGCTGTTCTGCTTGTGTTACCGCCGCGACTATGCCGTGCTCGTCACCGCGCTTTGAGCTTGCAGTCGTCGAGTCGTCGCCGGCGTCGGCCGCGTCACCGATGTAGAAATCGTCCGTGAGCATGGCCTGGTTGAAGAGCAATGCGAGATCGCGCGGGTTTGGCAGCATCTTGGCGAACGCGCTCATCAGATCCGTGACGAACTCGCAGCGCACGAACCGCTGGATCGCGTGGTCGTACACAAAGTCGTACTGACCCGAACTCTGGAACGAGCGCCCCACAAGGTGGGCCACGACGCGCTCCATGTGGAGGATATGCGGGAATATGAGCGCGAGTGTGAGCCGTGTGACCGTCGCCGTGAAGCGCGCCGTGCATTGACGATGGCCTGGCGCTCGTTGATCTGCACCACGACCGCCTCGACCACGCGAAAGTCCATATTCTTGAAGCACATCGTGTACTTTCCACTGGTCCACCACCATGCCCCGACCGGCGATGGATGAACTGGATCGCATCTACGGGGGATCGAAGGAGCCCGTGGCGGAACACGCGAAAGTACTCCACCGCAGACTACATGCTGGACCCGTCCAGGTCGTCGTACCGGTTTAGACGTTGCGTGCCCATGAAGTCGCGGGTGTTCGTGAGCCGCTGGATCTACTGGTGAAGATCGATGATGTCCAGGCTCAGGTTGAGTAGGTGGGTGCCTTGGTCGTCACGTTTGCGCCAGACCGAGTTGGTGCGCCGACCGGCTCGTCGGATCTGAACCTGGCGACGAGGAACTATTCGCTTGATGTTAGTGGTGGTCTGTGCGTCTTCTTGCTGCTCCATGGCCGAGTTTGCTCATTTGCACAAAGGACGCTCTAGTGAGCCGTGGTACAAAACGATGGAGCAGAGAGCGGTGGTCCAAAAAGCAAGTAATATCGGTCCAGTCTCACAGGAACTGGAACGAAAAAAATATTCGAACACTCAAACTTCAAGGAATGTCACTATATCAGAAAGGTAAAAAAATTACAAATTCTTGTGTCACCGTGTCACTAAACCGAGGTAAAATAGATCTTGCCTGATCTGCGCTGCATAATTCAGTGCATTGCCCTGTGGTCCAAAGGCTTAGGAGTTCAGTGGATCTGATGTGGAAGTGGCAAGTGCGAGGCCGTGTCGCATACATGTACACGACAGGCGAGGCGGCGCTCTTGGCCGCAAGTGTGTGATGATGAAAAAGCCCTCTCAAACTGATCCAGTACTGTAGGGCTGTTTGCCATAGTCACGCACTTGAACTAGAGGCAGCACAGTGCATGTGGACAAAGAGAGGTGTCGGGTGGTGATCTTCTTGCGTGTGCCAAGGATATTCCAATACCTACAGTACCTTGGTGGTGCGGTATGGGTCCATCATAATGGTGATCAACTCGAACAAGTCCACTAGAAACAACTGGTTGCGTTGCATATTCGATCCATAGAGGTATCCTGACGCGCTGTAATCGATATATTCCTTCAATGCCGTTTACGAAGCCGTATCTGGGGCTACAACATGCACGTTGTGGAGCGAACTTCGCTGCGTTGACCAACATTTCTGATAGTCGCAGCTGTAAGCTGACTCCACAGATACACTTCAAAACCCACACTTGAGAACTGAGCCATGGCGAACAGAAGAGGGTTTCTGATGCACAACCACGTCACTCTTCGGGTAGTCGACGTATTGAGCGTATCGAGCCATGTTGTCTATCCCACAGCTTGTTGGAACTGGAAAAGGCCATGCGCTATTTCGTGACAAGAGCATACTATGCGTCGAGTACAGTAGTAGTGAAGCTCATAGAATATGGTCAAGGCGCATCTTCGTCGCACTCGGGCGGCAATCTTCTTTAGCGACCGTCTCGCTCTTCGCTTGGCCTTGCTCGTCCGATCCAGCTTCCACTCGGTTATTGGCTTGACCCCATGTTGGCGATCTTGCGACGGTCGGGTCCACTTCGCCCGCATAAAACTCGTCCGTGAGTAGTGCTCCCTGGAACAGCCGTACGAGCCTCTCGGGTCGCCGAATCACACTGGAGAACGCCGTCAACAAATCCATCACCACTTCGAGCCGCGTGAACTGCTTCAGCTCGCGGTCGTACACGAAATCCTGCCGAATAATCCCTTCCACTTGGCGGCCGAGCAGGCTCTGGACCAGTTCACTGGACTGGAGAATGTGCGGGAACACCATCGCAAGCGAGAGTCGCGAGATCGTGAGCGCGTACCTGGCTGTGCAGCGCACCATCGCCTCGGTGGGCGTCAGCGGAATCACCAGCGTGTCGACTAAGCAAACCTCAAACGCGCCCCAGCACATCGAGTGGGTCTTCCACTGCTCCACGACCACCTCCCGCCCGACAAAGCTGTTGGTTTGCACATCGTCCGCCATCGCGCGGCTCAGGTATTCAACGGCGTCGACCGACGAGAGGATTACGCCACGCTTCAAGACTCGGAAATACTCGTGGACCGCTTTGACGCTCGATCCGTCGTCGTCGTCAAAGCGGTTGAGCTGTTGCGACAGCAGCAGATCGCGCGAGTGGACCAGCTGCTCGACCGTGGTCTGGAGCATGGCGACTTGCAAAGCGAGCGTCTCTGTCTTAGCCTGCTGCTGGTCGCTTCGCTTGCTCTTTGTATGTGTAGGTATTACTCGCTGGTGAGTAGCCCGAGGCTGGAATCTAGCCTGCCGTTGGGCGTACAACCTTCGCGCGAGCTCATTTGCTGATGGCTCGTCGGTCCGCGACGCCGCGGGATCGCGAGCTTCCATGTGATCGGGCCACGGCGGGGGGGGGGGTTATGTGATCGAACGAGAAAATTGACGAGGAACCGGCGACAGGGGACCGAGAACAAAACCACAACGCTGGCCGGGCTATGAACCAGAGCATCTCCAGGGAAGTGGTGAAAATCTTCGACAACTCCACCCATCCCACAGATATCCGCATGGTCCAGCTGGTCACTAATCGGCACAACCGTCGATCCACCAAATCAGTGTCACTCCCTTGGGGATACTGAAAACTCATGTGAGGGTCGCTTCCCTGCCTGCTCAAAGAGTCCGAACTTCAAGGATGTCGGCGCCTGGGTTTCACATCGCATCGCAGGGTCGCTGGCACCCAAAGATCGCTTGAATGGTTCGTATTTTGCGGTGGTCTCTCTCTCTCTTCCTCCAGAGTTCGAAGCTGCGAATTCTACGCGTGGCATCAGTGGTGATCTTATTGCGACTCTCCCTCAATTGGAAACGTGACGAAACCGAACGGAGCCAGCCCATCACGGTTTGTACCCGGTGCGTTAGGAAGTAGGAACAGAACAGAAACACAATTTGGACTGGATCGCGATTTGTTTTGGAGCTGTCCGTGTGTGTACATTAGCCATTCCCTCACACTGTTTGAGTCACAGAGGAAGAAAGAGAGAGCTCTTGTTTCGACGACTACTCGACAACGATCAGTGGATCATCTCGCTTCTTTACTTGCTCACGGACCATTTCCCTATACACCATCAAAACTCGACTAATGCGACATTCTCCCTCATCCCTGGCCAGCTGCTGATGCTGATTTAGTAGGCATTCCCGGCGCGCACGCGGGTCGCTGCATGCTGTGGCTCCTCCTCTTCGCCCTCCTCGTTGACGCCGCCCAAAATATGATCCAGTCGCATTTTTTCGGACGAGCCACTCTCGGGCGGCGATGGATACGCGGGGGAAGACACCACTTCCGCGGACCGGTTGCTCGAGGTGCAATCGCAGTCGTCGTGGACAACTTCTACAACCTTTGGTTCCGGCACGGGCGCATGGTCGTCGACGTCGCCAATGTAAAACTCATCAACCAGCAGCGCCTGGCCAAAAAGGAACGCGAGGTCCACGGGGTTCTTGAGGAGTTTCGCAAAGCAACTCAAGTAATCGAGCACCACGTCGCATCGCGTGATCTGCATGGTCTTGGCGTCGACCTGGAAGTCGTACCGTCCAAAGCCCGCGACCGGCTTGCCCACGAGCTTCTCGATGAGATCGTCGCGGTGCATGATGTGCGGGAACATGATCGCCAGCGTGCGGCATGTGATCAACGAGCTGAAGTGCGCGGTACACTTGACGACCGCGCGCGAGTCGCTCAGCGGGATCACCATCGCGTCGACGAACCGAAAGTCGAGATTCTCGAACGTCGCCGAGTGCATCTTCCACTGCTCCACCACCATGGCGCGGCCCTGGAAGTTGTTCACCTGGATATCCTCCGACATGACGTGGTAGATGTACGACACGGTGTTGTACGGCGAGGCCACAAAGCCGTTGGCAAACACTTTGAAATATTCAATCACCACTTTCTGGCACGAGCCGTCCAGTTCGTCGTGGCGGTTGAGTGTGCATGGCTGGACCAGCTGCCGCACGGTGGCGAGCCGCGCGATCTCCTGCTTGATTTCGTTGATGTCCAGCTTGAGGTTGTAGAGCCGCGAGTCCTGGCCGTCGCGCTTGCGCCACACAAACTTGGGCCGCGCCTTGGGCTTGGCCTTGGCCGTGTATTTGACCACTTTGGACATGGGAGGGCGGAGGCTGGTTGTGTGATGCTGCTGCACAGATGCTGAGAGGACGAGGAGACAGCAGCGACGCGTCGCCCACGTGGGCGTGAATCGGCCGAACCGGAAGTGGAAGTGGAAGGAAAATGGAGATCCACGCCAACAATGATCACACAGTAGGTTTGGAGGCCAGTTGTTCACTTGACATAGTATATTTTCACCCTCAGTTTGGCTGAAGCTGACAGATTGTACTGTATTAGGAAGTCTTTTGGTGCATTGAAGCACTTTGTGGCACTTCTGTGGATTTGGGGATCACCGGTTTTCTTATTACACCGACGGACAGATACAAACACACCATGTTCTTAACGACAACATGAGTTAATTGTATCTAACATGTGAGTTCCAATTGCAATAGGGTGCTGTTCAGTCCCCGAATGGAAGTAAGCTCAACGGGGTAATTGAGCCACCACCACGACATTCGAGGTTTGCGCGAGGCCCACGCCGCCGCCGCCGCCGCCACTACCGCTGGTGATGGCACGTCCCACTCGCCCCACGAATCACCGACGGCTCTGCTTCTCGCCACGATGACCGACATTACTTAGCCAGATTTGACCCGAGATCTTCCCCCTTTGCCACCAAATCGGGTTGAGGATCTTGATGATGAAAAGCAAGTGCGAGAGGTATTCGAATACGAGTCAGTGGCTATTACATGGGAAGCAGCGTCGAACGGAGGTGTGGGAGGTGGCGTGTGGGTACATGCAGCAGGATCCAGCGATTATGCGGAGGAGGTATGTGGAGGTCTTGTACACATTTCAGTGTGTGTTTTTTTGGGTCCATGGCGTCGATATGGTGTGGTTTCCGTTTGTGTGGATACCTTGGCTCTTTTGTGTGGTTGTCGCCGTGTTTCGTGTCATGTCGTGTGCAGTAGTCGCTCCTCAAGTTCCAGGCAGCCGTGATGAAACCAGTAAGGCCGCTTTTAGTGCGCCGGCCGCGAGTCTCTGTCCGTCCAAAATTGTGCCGTCGACGAATGTTGTGAATGCTGGTCGAGCTCCTGATGTCCATCAGTCGAGTTCCCGATTCGCGTCATTTTCTGAAGACGGTACTGTGGATCGAGGCAAGCTGCTGTGCTGCTCTATGACGAGAATCAAATGAGTAAGGTTCGGCAATCGTGGCGTGGGAGTGATCCCGCAAAGCGGTTGCTTTCATGTTGTCAGAGCTTTTTTAGAATGGGGAATTTTTTTCTCGTTCGCCTGGAATTTTAGAGCACAATGCTAGATTTTCACGAAGCGCATGGCGCCTCGCCACCAAGGGGCACGGAACGGGATGAAAAAGCTGTCGATGTGACGTATCTGGAAGCATAGAAGGCTGGCGTGCCTTCCATGGCGTGACGGCCTTCGCGCTGTCAGTCTATCTACACTTGATCTGATTCCTAAAATTAGGGCGAGATGACTTGAGGCAAAACCGATTTTCAAAACTACTCGTCGCCAACCTCTCTCTATGAAACGCTCACTGGAGCTGTCGGTGTTATTTCGCGAGCAACCCACTTCCGGTTGCTCTTGCAGAGCTCATCTCGAACATTCCTCCGCGGCAAAGCCCCAGCTTGGTCTAAGATTCAGTATGGGTACTCCACTTGAGACGTCCACCACCGCCAAGGTCACGTATGTCGAGAGCTTTGCGCAGCCAAACGCCGTCCGGGCGAGTCAGCCTGTCGAGAGTGCGGAAATGGAGGAGGACGCAGGGGTCCGCAAGAGACCGAGCATCGTGATTGGCGGCGATGAGAGCGCGCTCGCGGCTGTGCGAATTGTCCACTCGCCTCGAAGCTCAATGCTGTCGTCGCCGCTCTCCAAGGCGACGAGCGCGACGTCTCCTCGGGTGGGAGGAGCGTGGAGGCGCAAAGTATTCCGATCGGGTTGGACCGGCCCAGCCGATACGATCCTGTCGATCGGAGGACTCGTGTGAGCATTTTGTTTCTTTGACACTATTTATTTGACTGGTGGTCCAACTGACTGCTGTTTACTACTGACGCTGGCTTCCAGACTGACGATGGTTTACTACGGCGCGTTTCTTCGCTGGAATGAGACGCGCTCGGACGTTTCCTCGTTCGTGACGCTCTCCGATCCGGTGCTTTGCTATCTCCCGTCGATCGATTTTTCCAGAACGCTGTCGATTCTCGTGTACGGCGGTCTGCTCGCGGCGTGGAAATACACCTACAACAAGCCCGATCTGTTCCTCGAGTTTGTCCAGACCCACGCGATCGTCATGTGGGTGCGCATGGTGATGCTGTACCTCACTCCACTCGAAGCCCCCGACGGAACCGTGCCGCTGATCGATCCCATCGCCCACCCGGATGGGGTCGTATTGGTACGGGACTTGTTCTTCAGTGGCCACACAGCCACCACATTCGGCTTGTTCATCTGCACACGGCGTCAAGATCGTGCCTGGAAAGCTGCTTTCGCGATTGTGACGGTCATCACAGCTACCCTCGTGCTCGTGCAAAAGGCTCATTACACTGTTGATGTCGTGGCGGCGCCGTTTTTCGTCCACACTGTCCACACGCTCGTCTTGAACGCCCGTCAGGTCGTCGGCTCGGCATTGAACCGGGCCCCCACCAACCAGTTCCACAGCAAATGCAAGAGCCTCTAGACATGCGGTACATTGCGACCGATGCTGAGGAGCATTTCCATATTTCATTCCCAAATAACTTAAAACTTGGCCCTTCCTCAGTTCGCATTTGGAAAAACAACAGAGCTGGCCAGGAGACAGGTGCATCTCCTTGCTCATCCTTGTCAAATCAAAGCGATTTTTCGTATGCAAACACACACGATCCAACCAACCATCAGCAGACGCCACCACGGTCACTCATCAAACCGGTTGCGGCTCGTGCTTTCACGACAGGTCCGGCACCGGGACCCCTCCAGGAATGTCGCCAATCGGGTTCGCGGGACGGCCCTCACACTGCTGGCGCGTGGTGGCTTGCTCGAGACGGCCGCAGCGTATCATCATCCCCTTCATAGCTCTCTGCTGAAGCACGAAGATCGCGAGGAGAACCGTCTTCGCTGCCCGATTCGGCGCCTTCTCCGTCGTCGTCGTCTTTTCCGCCATTTAAATCGCGCATCGACCGCCGAATGGCCTCCAAAAGCATCATTTCCTCCAGCCGCGCCGCTTCGGTCGCCGACGCGATGATGTAGCGCGGTTGGCCGCCGCCGCCGCGCGCCAAATCTTCCGCCGCGGCGATGACAAAACTCGACGAGCGTGCCGGGGGAGACGGCGGCGGGCGCGGCGCGGGCGTCGTGAGCCGCTGGTCAGTTAGACTCAGCTGCGACCGCAAGTCGTCACGAAGGCGGTTGCGCTCCTCCGCCGACGCGAAATGCAGTGACAGGTCTGTCGGCGCCACGGGCGACGCCTGGCTAGACTCGGCCGACGACCGCGAGTTATACGACTACATGGCAAGGTATACATGCACCGTTAGTCTGCCATGCTGAGAATAAGAGTCCACCTGGCTAATTAGACCACTCGTACGCTGTTCGTATAGATCGAAGAAATGTTCAACCCTGCCGGCGGCGAGTACTTGACCCCAAACGCTTCGCGATTGCAATATGGGCAACTGCACAAAACAAACAAACAAAAACAAATGCAAAACAAAACACCTCTCAGTTAGACCAGGCATCTCCACCATGTAACCAATCGCACCGCAGGAGACCAAACGCACCAGACCACTTTCTTGGGGGGCTTGAGCTGCAGATAACACTCGGTGCAGATCAGTTTCTTGCAGCACGTCGCCACGTTGAGGTGGCCCGGGTAGAACATAAAGCAGATCGGACACTCCTGCGTGAAGCAGCTCTCCTTCGCTTCGCGACCAGGCAACCTCGGCGCAATGCGCTTCTCCACGATCAGTCGGCGGGCAGTGCGCACATCCCACGGACAGTTCGGGTATAGCCTTCATACGGGGCAAACAGAAATCGCAATTAGAGCAACACACTCAACCGTCCATATTGAGAGCCCAGTGCATACATACCCTGTCGGATTGCTGTAGCGGTCGAGCTCATTGATCGCCGAGGCGCGCTTCGGTGGCGAGTTCCCCATGGCGAATACTCAGACTGCGGTTAGCCTGCAGTTCGACGCGGCTTCTCAATTCGTTTTCTTCTTCTCGCTCACGGCGGGTCGATCGTGTCCACTGTTTGTTTCGCGAGACTAACGAGGCGCCCGTTCAGTCGTTCTCTTTTGCTGACAGTACAGACTGTACGACAGACCGAGCATGCAGCGAATCGTCCCTTCCCCAACTGGCCCAACAAGCTGCCACTCCAGCTTCTTCGGCGACGCGACGTCTTCTTCTGATCTCACGGATTGAACCAACAGAGAAAAAGAAACAACAGAGAAAACGAAACAAGCTGGAAAATTATGCCACCCAGTGCAAAAAAACCTCGGATTGAGGGAAACTATTAGCCAAGCAGCCATCAATCCATCAACACTATTCAATATACCAGGTAAAATATCAGATAAAACAGGCTGCGGGTGGAATGTATCTAAAATCACGAGATATTCGAACATTAGCGGGTTTGCATGCAACCCCAACTGGTGATAAACTACCGACCGTTTGCGTGATGGGCCACTGTTTCCGCCATCACTTGGCCGAAAACCCTATCTCATATACTCAGACTCCGAAAATTAAAGAGCAGCCATTGGACTAAACCTTCATCCAATCATACTGCTCCGTAATTTTTCGAAAGTTTAGGCGCGGATATCTGACGTGAACCGAGAAAATGGACACCAAAGGAAACGAGCGCGCGTTATCGTTCTCTAGCGTCGTATGTGCTCAACTTCATCTGCATCGCTCCCCATATTCGGTATCAATGGGATATAATCTACCATTTGGTGGTTGTTTCTTGTATAGACTGAATGGACCGGAGAAGATGAGCACGAGCGCGTGACCGAGCTGGAAGTGATCTTCGCCGCCTACAAAGACATCGACGAACACGCGCTGCGCCGGTGCGCGAACCTGCAGAAGATCTCGCTCATTAATTGCCGTCTAGAGCGGTTTCCAACGCAGTCGCTGCTTGCTGTGCGCGAGTCTCTCGTCCACTTGTGCCTCAGCTCGCAGAGCATTTCCACAATGGAGCCGCTGGATCTCCCGAACCTCCGCTCGCTCTACCTCCAGCAGAATCGTATCGACCAAATCCAAGGCCTGGATTTATGTCGACATCTCCGAGTGTTGTGGTTGTACGGCAACTGTCTCAAGCGCATTGAGAATCTGGGACAGTGTACGGATCTTCGCGAGCTGTGGCTGCAGGACAATGCGATCCAGACGCTGGCAGCGACCGAGAATGACCCTTCTCTGGAGAATCTAGTCAACTTGAAGACACTCTGTCTCGCTAAAAACCGGATCCGCAATGTCGACGAACTGCAAGCTCTTCGGAAGTTGATGAATCTCCAGTCGCTGTCCTTTGCGGACGCGCATTTCGGCTCAAACCCGGTCACAAGACACCCCGAGTACCGTGTCGTCGCTATCGCGACACTACGCCAGGTATGTGCAATGTGCTACCAACTAGAATAGATAGACGCTAATGCTTGTGATTGGAAAATCTGTAAGATGGAGTCGCTCGATGGTGTAGTAGTTGACGATGCGGAGCGCTGTGGCGCCGTTGACCGATTCCTCTCACAGACACTTGCTTTCAACGACGTGGTTGCTGATCTTCTGATCCAGTACGAGCAGGACTTGCGCGCGATCGAAACTCGAAAAAAGCGGACAGAATCCAATGCAGCGATGCTCCAGCGTGAGCTGATTGAGGCGCTGAATGACGTCGAACAACTGGTGGTTCGCGGCACCATGGAGCTGGAAGAGGAAAAGCAACGGCAACTACGGTTGCGCGAGCAGCACTCAGCGATGACTGTGACCAAACTTGAAGATCTTCGACTCAAGTACCATTCACAGCTGAATGAAATGTTGGAAAACGAACTCCAGGCGCTCGATGATGAAGAGCTTGATCTTGAAGTTCACGAACAAGAGGCTGTGGCTGAGCACAACCTCGCCCTCACTGTCGCGAGCCTCCAGTGCACACTACCAGACGTGATTGCGTTTGAGAATCTGGTGAATCATGTGCCAGACTTTCAGCACATTGCCCGCGCTTTCAATAGTTTGAACCTGCCACACAAAGACGACAGAGAGTACCAGTTGCTTCGAATCTATCGTTTCTTCCACGCTGACCTCGTTCGCTGTTTCGACACATCATGCAAAACCCCGCGGACAGCAGTGAATGGACATCAGCATCCTGGTCAAGGAGCATTCTCCTATCTGTACTGCATCGTCAGTGATGATGAGGCCATGAATATTTTACGCCACGGTTTTGAAGCGAGAGAGCAAGATCAGGTGTCCGAGCACTTGGTACTGTTTGCGGATCCTTTACAAGCTCTGGTATTCAGCAAAGGAGCCCCTGGGTCATTTGCAGACTCTGGCTGCGACACTGACCAGGGGAAGCAATCATCGGCTGCATTGTCAAGAATAAGGACTCACACGCTACTGCTATGTCAAGTATTCATGACTCGAGTGAGCGAGGTCACGATCGGCGACACGACTATGAATCAAATGGACTCTCTCCACTCCGTCGTTTCACTCGCAAGTACCGCAGCTTTAAGCCACACAAAGCCAATGCCACCGTTGGGCTCGGATTTCCATTTCATTCACACCACCCTCCAGCCCGACCAACACCAAAGCGACGTCTACATCGCTGCCAAGGAAGGAAGACTCTCGCACGTCTTGCCACAATTTGTGATCCTGTGTTCCGAAAAAGTCACATGCAGGCCCAGATCACCCAGCGAACGGAATGCTAGTGCCAGCATTCCCGAACTGTTGGTCTCATCATTTGCTCAGGAGGTTGAGGGCGAGCTAATCGGCTTTCATGATCGATTGTGGAAGGAGATTGATCCCATGATATGGACGCAGAAATCGCAGTCACAGAAAGAGCACGACCAAGTCAGTCGTGATATTGCACGCGCGAAGGACTGCATCACTGAAGAGAAAAAAGTGCAAAGAAAACTGTTGAAGCCCAATCGACAACGAAGATGAGAAATTCGCCCATCGACTTCAAATTGGTCATTCAACGCGCTCGGCTATTTTGGACTAGACATATTCGGCCAAGAAAAAGCACCTCGTGACCTAGAGCCAGCTTTCAATCGCTTCAACAAGGGAAGTAGATCGATGGAACGCCAACGTGTGCTCTCGCTTGCAGTGAAGGACGTTGAAGAGTCAAGAGAAGTTAATCCTCAAGCGCCAAGTGACTCAAGTTCACTCGTTCATCGCCGCATCAGAAGACAAGTTGTCGCGCGTGGCCTTGCAAGGCATCATGGTGAGACACGACCAATGGAAGGCCATCAGAGAGCGAGGGCAACGCGGCTACAGAAGCAGCTTGCTATCATTCAGGAGTTCCGTCGTGAGAAAGCCCGACTTGAAGAGCAGTCGAAAAGGAATGAAGAGGACAAAAATGTTTTGCCCACATCGAACGTCATACCCGTCCAAGAGACGGTCACATTTTCACGAAAATTGCGGCAAATTCCACCGAACCAGTCAATATCGCGATCGAGGAATCAACAAAACGATCTCCACGATTCCGTCTTCACTCCAACCTTCCATGCTGATGTCCAAGAGCTACAAGCATTTGATGAAACGAGCCCAGCCGCTGCTGCCAGTAGTCCTGCATCTGTCAAAGCGATGCCCATGGTCCCGACGAAGCGACAAGAGTCAAACGAATCGATTTCTAAAGGCAAATTGGACAAGTCAACTGCGCAAGTTCTCTGTGAGTTGAAAATCGCCAAAGATATCATGATGCGGGAGCATTTGGTCAAGCAAATACACGAAGTGGCAAGCGTCCTCAACGAGCTATCTGGTGAACTTCACGAAATCTCTCAGAGGAGAGCTAATCAAGGCGGATCAGCCAGAAACGTTGCTGCAAGTGGACCATTGTCGAAGCGGCCACCTAGCTCTACCATGAGTAGTCAATTTCAACCCAGCACCATCAAGCATCCGAAGAAAGCAACTAGTAGAAGTGGTGCGATGGTAGAGCCATCTGGTGACCAAAATGAATCGGAATGCTCTGAGAAACATAACGAATGTTCTCAAAAGGCGCAGCATCGGCTCTCGCAACTGAATCGTCTCGTCTCCACAATGCAGACAACCACCATTGAGCTTGTTGAGTCGATTCTCGAATGGCGGCAACACCGGTCGAGTCGAGGCACAATTTCCAACCTCGACAAATACCATCGATTCGGGTGGAAGAAGAATATCCCGAACTACATCGTCCATGTCGACTCCGACCTGCGTGATTTATTTCCGTCAGCCAGTATGAGCGCTCTTCTCGGAGTGAACACCAAATACAATCCGTTGCTCCTGCCTCGAAAGACGTTCGAAGCACTCGGCACACCGGACGATACATTTGTTTCAACTACGTTTTTGACGGAACGACCTGAAGTGGGAGCAAGCCGTTCCACAGACGATTTGAGTAGTGGCGCGCAGTCCCCTACGAGGCACGAGGCGTATATTGCTCTCCATGCGGCTGTCAAATCAGTGGATTCTACTCCAAGCACGACGGAATCGGGTCTAGTGGATGCAGAGCGTGCGCGCCGCTGCCTTGAATCGATTCGACAAGAGTGTGACATGGAGCGGATCGCCGCGAACGCAGCCATCTCCGAACAACTTCGGCTGGAGAACGCTTACAATCCTTTCGAATCCATTAAAATTGACGGCGGCGTCGAAGACATACTTGCTAAAGTCCGAGCAAGACAAGCGCCGCGTGATGCACAGGCTCTTGCAGACCAATTGCGCCGCAGACAGGAAGATACCACGCGGGCAAGAGATATTGTGCAAGCAAACGGAGGAAACAGTAGCGAGATGGTCTCTCAAGTTCCCGCGCTGTTCGTTAACCCAGCTCGAATTCGCCAATTGATCGAACAGCGGAAAGAAAGTCGCGAGGCATCGACTGACTGCGAGTTGCACAACATTGCGACTTCTTGGACTAAGAACAAGCTGCGCGGCCAAGTTATGGTTCGCAAGGTAAACATCCGTCGAGTCGAGAACCAACATGCCCGCAAGATTCAAAACCAATTCCAAGCGTACCGTCGCCGCACGCAGATTCTCAAAAACGTGGCGCACCTTGCGGTCATTTCGAGATATCGCGTGGTGTCCATTCAGAAGCTCGTGCGTGGATTCATCGCCAAGAAGCGGTACAACGAGGTCAAACGAAAACACGACCTCGAGCGACAACGTCATCGTGCAGCCAAGAAAATTTGGTTCACGTACAAGCGCTATAAAAGGCGTCAGCGTCATCGCCACAGCATGTCGGTGGAGGCTGTGGCTCACATCCAGCTTCTTCACGTCATCCAACACCAGCTCGAAGACGGTACGACCGACGATTCTTCATCTGCAGAGAGGTTCCGCAAAGTAGGAGAAGAACGTCGACGCCAGCGTGCAGCGCAACTCTCGAAGCGTCGCCAGGAACAGCTCGAGTTGGAAGCGAAGCGAGTGGCAGCGGTCGTGGGGATCCAGAGTATTTATCGAATGCATCTGGCCAAAAATGAGGCTGCAAACCTTCGTGGCGAACGACGAGCGCATATGTCAGCTGTCTCTGCGATGATGATACAATCGAAGATTCGAAAATTCCTTAAGCATCAAGAAGGGCGACGTCAACGATTCCGTAGCGACTTGGCGCGTGTCAATCGATCGGCAGTGCGGATCCAGTCGATCTACCGGGGATACGATTCACGGGCCAGTTTGCTAGTCGAGCTGGACGAGGCCATGCGGAACAGATCGGCCCTTTCGAGTCGCCAAAATGAAGCTGAGGATGAGGACGAAGAAGTGGATGAAGATGCCGACCACCCTGACATCGATTTAAGTCGCAGTGAGGAGATGTCAGGTTGCGGGAAAACCCCAGAAGAGCGCATGATCTACACCACGCTACCCCCGATTGTCAGTTCGCGACCACCCACGGCAAATTCAACACAGACGCTTGCACTGCACTCCCATGGAGAAGAATGTGACGATGACGATGATGGCGATGGCCCGAGCGAGGACTCACATGGAATAGTTGCACGATCTTCTCCACCAGATCTTTCACTGCCACCGATCCGGCCGCGATCCCAGCCCATTGAGCCAGAGCGAAGGGCCCAGCCGCCTTCAGCGCGCCGTCAGACTTCGAATGGCATGGTGAAGGTGGAGCTCAAGCTCAAGGAAATGAACTTGGGTGATGACTTCGATGTGGTGTCACCTGCTCACGCTACAACCAGCTTTCTAGGATCATTTCGGCGCTGCCTCAATGGCAGCAGAATTGTCGGTGGCTCATCCAAAGGCAATCTTCCCTAGCAGTGAACTCAAGGTGATCAGTCCAATGATATTGATGATGGTAATATGAAGCCCAAAGTGATGAAAGAGTGGGCTCAGCTAGACAGGAGGCAGAGACGGCATGGCGAGAGGAGAGATACAGATCTACGGTGCATGATGGAGAGTCTTTACTTCTTGATCAGACGAGCGTGGCAGCGACAGCTGTGGCGGAGAACGTCAGCACAGTGGTCTGCCACGTCACACCGAACGTGCTGGCACTGCCCGTAGCCGGGGTCGGGACGCCGCCTGGGGAGTTAGTGACGTCGCCACCGCTCGTGCCGTTGGTGCCGTTGCTGCTCGCAGAGGTGTCTTCTGCCGAGCCGCTTCCGTATTCTTCCTCACCAGCCTCGGGCTCCTCGGCGATGGCGGACGATGCGAGCGCGAACATGCAGACGAGAGCGAATGGCTGCCAGATCTTCATGGTGGATGCAAAGCGGAAATGGAGGAAGAGCGAGCGATGAGAGAGCCGCCTGCGCTTGGGAGATGTGGCCGTCGAGGATCTTTTTTGGAAATGGGCTTCGGAGAATCTCTTGACCGGCAGAAAGCGACAACGTGGCGAGCGGACTGCTGTGAGGGAGAAGGAGCACGTGAAGAGGAGCGCGACGGATCAGGTCTCTCTCTCTCTCTCTCTCTCAATTTCTCTCGCTTTCTTCGAACGTCAGCGCATTGTGCTCAGTGCAATGCGCAGACTCACGTGATCATTTGTGTGAGAGGATCGCACTTGGAACTTTCCATCTCCCTTCCAACAGCACCTCGTGCTGATCACCCAAAGCTGAAGTATCTTCAGTATCAATACCTCCTTCTCTTTTTTTTGGAAGCAAAGTGTTGCTTGGTTGGATTTGGTGTTGGTGGCTTGGTCTCTTTAACTCCTTGTTAGTGTTGGGACAAAAGATCGCGAATGGGTAGATGGGTACATAGCCCTCTTCGTCATCTAAGACTATCGGTTTTTACAAGTCTCACAACGCATGATTTTCCCATTTTCTAGATTTCGGTGAAAACGTGTTGAAGCGGTATTATTTCGAAGGAGGATGCGAAACGGCTGATTTATTCCCTCTCTGGTCTCTCCCTCTCTGGCAGAACAGCAGTCCCTGCAGCTGCGAAATGTGAGCGGTTTGCAGTAAAACGCATCGTCACCAATTGCCAAAAGAACGACCAAACTAATCACCCGAGGAACTTTTTGTTCTCGATTGGGTGGCGTTCACGCTGTTCTGAAGCTTTCGACTCACTCGGAGTTTCTTTCCATATCTGGAGTACTGGAATCCAGTAATTGCAAAAATCTGATTTCAGTGACAACGTGAAGCCAGTGCGTCTGCGACCCTTCAGCCTGGGAGCCGATGCTGGCAGATTCGAGAACGCCCAATGGGGCGGTGTCCGATCCAGAGGCTGGCTTCCTGCTATTAGCAAAGTGATGACGCCGCGGACACCAATCAACGATCGTTGTGGGGCGTGGAAGCGTCACGCAGTGCTGATCCAATCAAACCATGGAGAAAAAGAAAAGACGGGTCCCTAATTTAACGTGGACCACATCATTCATCTAACCAACACTCTTTGCAGGTCTTTCGCGTTTTTCGCGCGGAACTTTGAAAAATCGGCACGTTCCAACCACCAGGAAGATGCGCACGAGCACGAGCATGGGCGTGGGGCGCCTGTCGCTGGACCCCCTGGCTTCCGTGGAGGCGCGCGGCGTCGTGGATACGGATTCGCTGCTGCAGCAGGCGCTGGAGACCCGCCAGGAAATTGAGAATTGGGTGAACGCGCAGAAAAGCCGACTGCTGGCCGAGAAGCGCGATCACGAGTTCACCTCGCAGGAGCACGCGCGCCAGTCGTCCGAGGCGCAGCGCAAGCGGGAGCTACTGCAGCACGAACACCGAGAGAGCAGTGCGAGTGCGTCTACCACCAGGTCTATCCGATGTGCCTGTCTGGCCTTGCGGTTTAACTAGGTCGTGGTGAATTGGTTTAGACGCGCACGACCAGCAGAGCCGGGTCACCGCGCAGGAGGTCGAGATCGAAGTGCTCCAAGTAAGGGGATTTCCTTCTTAGTGCTGTGTATGCGATTTAGTCTACGACGAAAAGGACTAACCGACCGGATGGTCTAACCGGAATGTAGGGCGAGAAGACGAAAAAGGAGCCGGTGCTGCGAGAGCTCTTCGCGGCGAACCAGCAAAAGGACGAGCAGCTCAAGCTCTTGGTGCGCGAGGCGGAGCACCAGCGCAGCTCCTGGAACGAGCAGCTGGCGGAGCTCCAGCGCGGGCTCGCCTTGTACGAGCGGCTCGGGCTCGTGTTTGAGCAGACCAACGGTGAGACTCGCGTCCGCGATGGTGGGAAAGGATCGGTGTGTTCGATCGAATATTTTATTTGTTTTTTGTTGGTGTTGTGAAAGCCGAGAAAATTGTGATTCGCTTCACGCAGATCGACGCGGCGAACCCGGTGCGTGAGTTCTCGTTTCTCATCCGCATCGACCCGGAGCTCGACAGCTTCATCGGCGAGTTCCTGCTGCTGAATACTGAATGGGGTGCTGGGAGGTTGTGCTAACTATCTCGTAAATTTGGCCATGGTAGCCGACGCGTGCGAGCCGCCCGTCGAGGCATTGCCAGATCTTATGGAGGAGCTCAACCAGACGGCCGACTTCTCCAAGCTCGTGCGCGCCATGCGGCGCGAGTTCAAGCAGCTCGTGTAAAGTTAACCCCATATCGCATTCGTTACAGTACACTACACGGCTCTATTATGTCTCAAATCCGTCTTCGTTTCGAGCGATCAACAGCGCGAGGCACCATTGGAGTAGGCGCAGCTGCTGCTGCTGCTGCACGGCGGTGCGACGGTGGTGGCAGCCGTGGACCGATAAACTCACTCGTTTCCGTATCTTGCTCGTCTCTTCGACGCGTAGCACATACTCTATCCACCCCCTCACGACCGCATCCACTGGAGTGACCACGCGGCATGGCGCGGCGCTCCAGCAGCTCTCTCCTGGCACGCAGTTTGCTGGCCGTATCCTCTGGTGTCTCGTCCTGTGGCGCGTACTTCACCTCCAGCACATTCCCCACCACTGGCTTGAGCTTGGCCTTGGTTTTGGCGTGGCGCGCGTTGTTCACCGTCTCGTATTTTACCCACACGCTCTCGGTGAAGGCAGCCGCTTCTTCCGGCGACCGCGGCAGCACGCGATGGTCCTCGATGTCTCCAAACAGGCTCAGTCTCTTGAGCGCCTCGTCTACGACACCGACTGCTGGGATGTTGCGCGCGACGACGTAGCGCGACTCGTCGTTCACCGTGTATACGCGCACATTCCGCGCCGGCGCCCTTCGACCACGCTGCCCCATCTTGCAAATTGCTTGGTTTTTCGTCGGGAGCTACGGAGAATAAATTATGCTGTACAGTACGGAATATTTACAGTTTGTTACCGTTTATCCTAATATACTGGATTTCTCGAACTCGAACTCGAACTCTGTGACGTGTGCCACAGCCAACAACTCTCTTTCACCCTTCAATGTACTCGACGTACGTGAGGTCGGACCGCCTCCACGCCTTGTCCTCCTCGTTCCAGGGCTCCTTGCCGGCCACTTTGCCTGGAATCGAGTGCTTGATCATGTACTGCAACGCCGGCTTGCCCACCATCATCTCGAGGCTCGCGAGCTGCTTATTGGTAGCCGCCTGAGACGAGGCAGCAACCGAGCTCATGGTCTGGCGGGCGCGGAAGCTCGTCGCGCGCTCGAGCTCCACGGGCAGCACGCCGGTGTCTTCCACGATCGTCGTGCTCTTCGTGAGCGTCCTGCCTAGATGCTTCATGACCATGTGGGTCTGCGTCGGGCGGCAGACCGTGATACAGCCAAAGCCTTCGTCTCGCAGCGCCGAGTGGCTCAACTTGACCACCGTGTTGCAGCCGCACACGTACACCACGTGGAACTTAAAGCGCGCGAAGTGGGACTCGCACATCTCGCGCACGTGGGTGAGCGTACTGAGATAGTCCAGCACGCGGCGGCGCGTGATCTCCCACTTGTCCACCTCGATCCACGACGAGCCCGCCACGGCCGCCTCGATGAGCCCGAGCCGGTGGCGCTTGGTGATCATCTCGTGCGGATTGCGCCGATTCTTGACGCGCACAAACGTGTCGTGGGAAGGGGAAATGAACGCGCCGACGACCGGGAACTTGTAGTTGCTCTCCACGTACTGGCGCGCGACGTAGAACGCGCGCATGTGGAGCATGTGGATAGGGTTGTACGCACCACTGGAGACCAAAACGATGACGTCGGTTTTGCTCTTGGATGGAGACGATGCGGTACCTGTTACAGCTCCAGAAACTCTTGAGGCTCCAAGCTGTTCGAGATTCCGCGCGACTTTCTGCAGTGGATACTGGATGCTCCATACAGAATGGCGGCGAGATAGCTCGAGCTGGAAACCGAGGCGGCTTTTTTGTATGGGCGGAGATCCGTTTTGCAGTAAATATTTGAGCTTCTCATCTAGCACCGCCGGGTCATCGAGCCGTTCGCTATCCAGCAGGAACGCGATCACGTCACCAATCTCGGCATCAACCAGTTTCTTGAGTAGCAGGAGCTGCAAACGTCACCAAAAAATTGTTAAAAAAACTCCGTACAAATCAGCAGCAAAGTACGTCACCCGCCTTACGTCATCATCGGAGAGAGCGATCAGGGCACTAACGCGCTTGAGGATTTGGTACAGTTTCTGCCGTCGAGAGATCGCCAAGCTCGTCTCACCGTCCTGGTCGAGCGAGATTTTGGCTTGTTCGCGATGGAGCGACGAGGTGGACATCACTAAGTAGGTCGGCGACGGCGGGTCTGGCACAGCTGGGGTTGTGGGTGGTGTTGGCTCGGCCTTGCAGGCTCCACGCTGATGGCCAGGCAAGTTGTTCTCGCTTAAGTCGGCGTGCGCGACTGGTGCGAGAACTTTCCTGGATGGTGATGATGCAGATGCTATGGACTTGTGACCGTATAGATCGGGCGCCGTGGTGATCCGATCAAGACCAAGACCCGGCGAGGACACCTTCATGAGATTCATCTTCAAATCGGCAACCGACCGACTTTCTCCCATAGAAGACTGCTGGCAAACATTTGAAAAAAATTAAACTGTTACCAAGGTCGCAGCATTCAGACTACATTCCGCAGCCGTGAGGGTGTCCAACGTACCTCGGAATTGGTGTTCATCTCCTGCTGGATGGGCGGCAGTCTACTCTTGCACGGCGTCACCGCCGGTGGAAGCGCCTCGACCTCGTGCCGCGACAGTTTGAGCTCCAGTTCGTGGACGCGAGATCGCAGCGCGTCCAGCTCAGCCACGCTCTTCGCGAGCGAGCGAGGCGTGAGCGTCAGCAACAGCGGGTCGTCGTAGAGCGGGTGGATCTGGCAGCTGACGCGTCGCTTCTCCGTCGCGCTGGCGTGAAGGTTGAGGGCCGATCCCTCGCGCTGGTCAGCATCGTTGGACTCGCCAAGGGCTGGATACAGGGCGCTAGTATTCGTGGCCGTTGGTAGTCGCCGCTTCATCGTGTTGGCTGCGCACTTGTCTCGAGTAGATTGGGAAAGGCCACGGCTGGTATTGGCGTTGACGCCTCGCCTTGCTGCTCTGGTGCATGGCCTCATAACCCTGCTTAACATAGCCACACCCTGACCACCCCTCAAGGCACTTGCTTTGGCAGAGCCCAGATTTCCCTGGCTATATTAACGCACTCCCTCAGTAGAAAATAGGTTCCCACTCACACTCATTGGCCTTTGGGCGTGTCCAGTTCGATCTTGATGTCGCTGTAGCTGCCCGACATTCTCCGCTTCATCGTGTTCAGGATGCGCTGCTCGGGATCGTTGGACGTCAACTGGCTCTCGCTAGTCGCGTCATTCCCGGCGCTGCCCACCAAACCGCAGCACAGAACCTTCTTACTCCACCGCCACCCGCGCTTCCACAGCGGCGCCGCCTTGGCATTCATGTCGGCGACGCTGTTGCGGCGCATGCTGCCCGTCTGGTTGCGATAGTTGAGTCCGTCCGCGGTGAGGTAAATGTCGCCAAACAGGATCCAGTGCTCGGTGACCGCGTGGCTGGTAATCCACCCTTGGTTGGTGCGTGTGAGCGGTACGGGCACGGCGCCGCCCTTAGTCGCCATCAGCTCCTGCACGTGGTGGCGGCCGACAATGTAGACCGCGACGCTGGCGCACACGAGCCCGAAAAACACCAGCGCCGACGGGAAGAAGAACGTGCCCCAGTGGTAGTCGAGGTGCTCGAGCATCATGAGCTGGCCGGCCACGGCCGACACGAGCGCGAGCAGGTACAGCGCGCTGGCGCCAAACTGCCACCGCGTCATGCGGTAGATGCCGGCAAACTCGTTGTACAGCACCACGCCCAGCGACAGCGCCATGAGCGCCTCCAGCACAAACAGCGGCGAGGCCACGGTCCACCAGGAGAGCGAGAAAAACTCAGTCGACGGATTGTCGACAGTGGGAGAACTCGTGTGCGCGTCCCCTTCTGTCGGCGGCGGAGGGGGCGTGGGGGTCTCAAAGGGCCGAAGCACGTGCTCACTGTTGGTCTGATACGCGAGCAAGAACGTAAACACGAAAATGAGGATCCAGCACACACCCTACAAATCAAAGTCACACAATAATACGTTAAAAAATTACCCCAGCAGCCAAGTAATAAAACCATAGGTGGTACCGGCAGGGTGCTGTCTGAGCGGCAGAGCAGATAGCGGATGAAGAACGCGACCTGGATGACCATGAGCGGCGCGTAGCAGATGTAGAGGCTCGTGCCGGGATCCTCCAATCGTGCGCAAAACGCGAGTTCGCTCCAGAGCAATAACACCGCCAGCGGCACGCTCACGGCGTAGATCGTCACAATGCGGCGCAGTAGCGGCAGCAGCGGCTCATTCGACATGGTGTCCACTTCGGCCCATTGCCGCAACTGCGTGGCGTGGCGGAACGACGAAGCGTGCGCAATCACAATCGCGCCGTTCGCGACCCAGAACGGCGCAAAAATGAGCCACCAATTCACGCGATCGCCCAACATGCCTTCGAAATTGAGCGAGACGAACAGCAAACCGACCATGCAGCACAGCGCGTACATCAGCACGCCGTTGAGCAGCGCGGCAAGCGCCTTCTCGGCGTACACAATCGGGCGGAACTCGTGGCTCCCGATCGATTGGTGGCTCGACGGCATCGACATGTAGGTGCCTTCAAACGACGACGAGCCGCCACGCAGGCCGCGCAGCAGCGGCGACTTCTCGTCGGCGTTGGACGAGTCGTAGCCCGAACGCGACGCCTGCTTGGACCCGGCGAAAAAGCCCATTTTCGTGGACGCTTTTCAAGGATTTTCGGGTCGATTGGTTGAGGGAAGGTAGTGGTGGATCTAGCGAATACTGGAGAGCAAGACCGATATGGGCGGATAGAGCGAGCGTTGGCGGTTGCGTTGGTGGTATGGAGAGACGAAGAGGGTGCGTGGGCGCGGCGCTAGCGATGCTCGAAACCCAGCGGGGGCGGCGGATCGCAGTGAGGTCAGAAGCTTTCCCCAGTGACTGTTTCCTCTTTTCCTCGCATCTCCCGTGGATCGGTTACGAACATATTTTGTGCAGCAGATACAAACCGATGGGTGCACAGTATTATAATTGGAGCCGCGTTGGAATGACAAGAGGTGTCGAATCATTTCTGTTGCTGAAAATGGTGAACGCGCGAGATGGACTGGTGGCGGTCGCGGCCGTGGCGGCGCTGCTCGCGTACCAGAACGCCGTCGCCTACGTGGCCAAGTGGCAAGGACGCCGCGCGCGCCGACTGAACCCGCTGATCCCAGCGCAGATCGATCTAGAGACCGACGGCGCCAGCGACAATTGGTACGCGATTCGACCCAAAACGAAGGGCTACGCAATGCAGACCACTCATCGTAGAATGATTTCGTTAGCGAATCGGGCGTGCCGCGCCGCATCCGCAAAGCCGAGACCGTGCTGGCACGGCGCACTGCGCGGATCGCGCTCGTGCTGGAGGCCAGCTGCGACATGTTCAACCAGCAAGCCGTGATGCGCACGGCCGAGTGCCTGGGCATCCAGCACATCTGGATCGTCGAGCCGGCGCTGTATAAGCAGGACAACGCCAAGCGCCGCATCGCTCGCGTACGAATGACACTTTTGGACGGCAGTTGATGCAGTGGTGCTTGTGGCCTGATGCGTGACTTTGTGTTGTACATTAGGAAGCGACCGAGTGGCTGACGATCCGCCGCTTTACCACCACAGAAGAGTGCATCCAGGATCTTTTGTGCCACGGCTACGAGGTGAGGCTCCACCAAATATGGAGAACAATATAGGACAGTTAATCTCTAATCTCTCGGCTACTTGTACGTAGATCTGGGCGACGGATCTGAGCCAGCAGGCCGAGCCACTCGAGACGGACCGAGAGCTTGTTCTACCAGAGCGGCTCGCGATCGTCATGGGGCGAGAGGCTGACGGCGTGAGCGAGACCATGCTCGCGGCCGCCTCCAAGCGCGTGTACCTGCCCATCCACGGCTTTGCCGACTCGCTTAACCTGAACGTCGCGACGGGGATGGTACTGCTGCAGCTCTTCCATCTGTGCCCGGAGGCGCGAGGCGCCATGGGCGCCGCCGAGCGTGCTGAGCTGCGCGATGTGTGGTATCGCCGCGTGGCCAAGAGAGAGGACGATGTCGAGGCGCTAATTGCGAACCCACCGCCCGCGTTTGTGGATCTGCGTCGACCGGATGACCACCGCGGCGCGTGGATGGGCAGCAAAGTGCGGCGCAAGATCCAAGCCAAGGAGCTCGAGATCAAGCAGTCGGCCGGCGTCTTGTCTGCATAGTGGAGCAATAGATCAAAACAAAGGCGCATCTCGATTCGTGAACATAGATCATGCGAGAAGTCACCATGGGAAAGAACACGTGTTAACGGCGCATTGAATACCACCAGTCCTTGACACCAAGCGCAATATTGTTCGTGGCCATTGTGAGCCACAGTGAGGACATGTCTACTAATTCACGTTGTGTTATTTCAACTTGATGGATAATGGATATCAACTTTTCATACTAAAGCGAGCGCAGGTGGCGGCGGCGACGGTCGTCGCTGTCAGAGCTGTCACTCGCCGCCGTCTCCTCGTCCGTCTCGTCGGCGTTCTTCGGCGGCTGCTCCTTTTTCACTGGCTGGATCAGCTCATAGCCGCCCTGGGCCTGGCTGGTCGGCTTCGTTGGGGCGGGCGTCTCCGCGACCTCGCTGTCATCATCATCATCATCATTATCATCGTCGTCGTTTTCTGAACGAGTCTCCGGCGCCTTCTCGGTCGCCACCACCGGCTCTTCCTTCTCAACGGCCGGCGCTGGCACATCCGTTGGCGCTTGGGTAGTAGGCGTCGGCGTCGCTGGGACTTCGTCGTCCTCGTCAGTACCAGCCGAGACCGGGGCCTTGCTAGTCGTTGCGACCGGTTCCTCGCTATCCTCTGCGTTCTCAAGATCCGGAGCTGGTAAACCGACCGGCACCATACTCGTCGGAGCGAGGGTCCCATCCTCGCTGGCGTCGTCGCTGCCGTCTTCCTCCTCGTCCGCCGCTGGCGTCTCCTCCACACGGCGCGTGACGTCGCCGACGCTCTCCAGCGCCGTGAGCGGCTCTGGCATGCGACGCGGCGCAATGCCGTTGACGGCGATGGCGGTGGCGGCAGAGGCGCGGGTCAGCGCGGCGACGCAGAGCAGCGCAGCGGCGAGGCTGATCAAGACCTTCATGGTTGGCGCAGTTGACTGGGGATGTGGTTAGGATCTGGCGAAATACGGAATGGCCACTGCATTATATTCCCCATCGAGCCAGCTCGTACTGCTGGGTCACTTTTTCCATGATACAGACTGGAAGGCCGCGCCAACTCTTGCGGGATCACCATGTGGTCTCCGCAGAGGAGCTCTTCAGGACCAGCTGGTCACCGCGTTGCATTAATACAGTACATTGGCGTATTTTACGGCGTGTCTATTGATATAGAATCGTTCAAATGGCTACATGGTCGATTTCCACGAGAGGGTGCAAAAATGGCTACTTTTCGCAAAGGAAGGAAAATGATTTTCCACGCCATCTCTGCATCCACTGGCTCCACCAACGCGGAGACATCGTCCTCTTCATCGATGCAGCTTTGCCATCAAGACCTGGCTTCAAGAGCCTCCCGTCGCCTCAATCCACCTCTTCCGGTTCCTGCACCCACGAGGCCGGAATCGTTCTACGGTCGTTTCTTCGGTTTTACAGAGTCTCATTGGCGTGGGCTGTGTGTTGTCGAGCACAAAGGGTTGATTGATCCAGTGAAAACGCCCGGCGACAGTGAACGCTCACTATTAGTGGTATTCGTACAATCATGAAACGGCTCTGTCAGAGTCAACTTGGCTACTACGTAGTCTTAACGCTTTGGAGGGACACTGTCGGCTCAGGCAGTTGAAGGTGGGCTAGAGACGCAAACCCAGCGGCTAGAGGCGGTGGACGCAAAGTCGTGTCAGTCAGAGAACGACGGGCAATAGCTCCTGCTGTGCCAATCGTCGCAGTAGGTCGTAATCGGATCGCGTGCCATATCCTACATGATCGCGTCGGTGGCGTGTGTGTGTGTGTGTGCTTCTTCTTTCTCTCCTCAAAGGACGGAAAGCAGGAAAGTAACAGACTCGGGAAGGCCCAAGACAGCGGCGAACTGCCAGCAATCCACTCTTAACCCTTCCTGCTATCGCGCATGGGCTATCGAACAGTGGTGGCACCACTCGCCGTTGCTTTATGGCTGCTGGTGGGGCAACACGCGTGTGGGTGGTCAACAGCGACAGCGGGTTCAACAAGCTGAAGCGCGTCTCAATCTGTTGATTCTTCGGCTGGTGGCGACTCGAACCTCCCTGTGGTCGTGCTGCCTGCTGGCCAACTGCAGAACCAGCTCCTGTCCTCGACCGGCATCTAGGACGACTCCCCCGTGGAGGTCTACACACGCTATGCGGACGCGCAAGAGCGGCTGTCGTTCGCGTTATCGCCCGACGTCGCAGCCAACACGACGGTGTTTGCTTCTGTCTAGTGGCACCGTCTCTGGAAGGCCACTTGAACCAACTGAGAGCGGCGTCGAGGCCAACGCCTCCTCGGAAAGCGCGCGCACCCAACTCTACTACAACTGCACCTCGGCGCCCAACATTTGGAACCTGCTGGAAGATACCAACGTCCAGGTGCTGGTCGCGTTCAATGTATTCAACAGTACCAACAGTGAGCCGTCTGCTGGCGGGCTCATGCAGTCGGCCAACGTGTCGGCCACGCGACGGCACAACTGCTCCACTTGAATGGGTTTTTCGGCAGCGACTACATCAACAGCACGAAGCCATTTCGCGTGGTGTCGAGCAGCGTGGTCTATCGCCGCGCAGACACGGCCGAGTGCCTCGTGCAGATGGAGCTGACCAGCGCGTCGCTGCGCGATGTGTACCCCAACTGCCGCATCAAGTTCTACTCGACGGACCTAGACTCGCTACCCCAGCCAGTGGATCCTCCCGCCACCACTGGAGTCGCATCCAATGGCGGTCTCTTCGCAACGCAAGACCTCGAGCCGAGCTCGTTCGAGTTTCTCAAGCATCCGCAAGCGCCTGCGGCACTGGGAACCTCGAGCCCGATGAGTGCACGACCTCGCTCGGCCTCAAGCTCACGTGCCCGATCCGGTGGTGCGCGCGGGTCGACGACTGTGACACCGAGTGCGGCGACAAAGGCTTAGGCCCTGGCCAGTGCTTTAGCCGGTCCAGTTCGCAGTACCGACCGTTCAGCTCGTGTGGATACGGCTACCAGCTAATTTCCTCGCTCTCGTCTTACTGCACGCAGGTGATTTCGTGCGCCGTGCTGCGGGAAGACGCGGTCAGTCCGCCAAAGTCCATCACCTGGAACCTCAATCCGGACGGCAGCATTGACGAGCACGAGCAGCTGTTCTACACGAGCGGCGACTGCTCGGACCGGACGGACCCGCGCTCGTACTGCTGCCGGATCACGTGCGTGGACTGTTACGTGCACCTCAAAGTGCTCTCGTTCTATTCGGACATCGACCTGGACACGAACGTCGATGCCAACATGAAACTGGAGGGGCTCTCCAACATCACATTGGTTGTCGCCGCTCCGAACGGCTGTACGATCACGACCGGCGACGTGCTGTTTGGGGACTTCAGATTCTCTGTCCCAATCGGGAACGGCGTCGACCTCACCATCCACGGCTCGCTCGCGAAACGATACACATTTTTGCTCAAGCCGCGCGGCTCGGAGGCCAGGTTTGGCTGGCTCAGCATGATTCGCGCGACCGCCGGTGTGCTCAACGACGCGCCGTTCAAGGACATCGACGCCACCACGAGCGCCAATCGCGGACTCGGCAGCTCAGCGCTCGACATGTACGCCGAGAAAGCGCTCATTTTCGACCTTGGCGCGCAGATCTCGATCAGCAAACTCGCCGCCACTACCCACTTCCACTGGGAGCTCTTTGGCCGCGTCGCCGCCAGCGTCTCGTTCCCGGACCCGCTCCCCGCGCTGGCGACGGCCGCGTACAACTCCAACTCGCTGATCCAAATGGGCGATTGCCGAAGCCCTCACTTCATGACGTTCGAAGTGACCGCGGGGTGGCGTGCCGCCACTGTGACGATGATTGTGTCCATACCGTTTGTTGAAGACCTTGATATCGACGCGATGCGGTTCTCCGACCCAAAGCCCTGGAGCGTCTTGAGTGGCTGCATCGCGACAGCGTACAAAGCGCAGCTCGTGCTCGCGGCGGCCATCGAGAACATTGCGTCCATGGACGAGACCAAGCGGCGGCCATCGAGAACATTGCGTCCATGGACGAGACCAAGCGGCAGAAACTGATCAAGATCCTCGCGTGGGCGCTGGGCTTTCCCGACATTGACCCCAGCTCGATCCAAATCCCCCGCGTCTCGAGTGCGGATGGCTCAATTGTTCTTCGCCTGCCGGTGCCGCCGTCGATCCAAGCCACGTACAGCCAATCCAGCGACTTTGAGACGGAGTGCAAACGTCGCGCACGAACGTCGAGCTTCAGCAGCCTCGTGAGCTCGCAGGTCGGCTTCCAGATCGTGAGCACCTGCGAGCCGGGCTTCTGGGGTAAGGGCTGCGAACGAATGTGCGACGCCAGCAGCAATTGCAACGGAGCGACTTGCAACGCCGTGGACGGCTCGCTGCTCTCGTGCGAGTACTGTAGCGCTGGGTACTGGGGAACACTGTGCACTATCTCGTGCTCGGCTCCCAACTCGAAATGTGGAAT
This sequence comes from Pythium dissimile, assembly GCA_023336445.1. Classification (NCBI taxonomy): domain Eukaryota; phylum Oomycota; class Peronosporomycetes; order Pythiales; family Pythiaceae; genus Pythium; species Pythium dissimile. The sequence continues at coordinate 1,787 of JAADWZ010000209.1, read as the reverse complement.
CCCCACCTGCTCCATGGCCACAGGAGCATTCTACGCCTGCTCGTATTGCATTGTCGGCTACTGGGGTGAGGACTGTTCGGCCACATGTACAGCTCCTAATGACGCTTGCGAGGCCCCACGATGTGACGAAGACGACGGCACGGTCTCAGCATGCGGCAACTGTGCCGATGGCTATTGGGGAGACACGTGCCAGGCGACATGCCAGCCACCCAACGCAAACTGCATCGCGCCAACTTGCACACAGTCCAGTGGATACGCCACGTCGTGCGGGTCGTGCCGACCAGGCTCTTGGGGCAAATTGTGTGAACGTGGTTGTGAACGCGCCCAGTGTGCGGCGGGATCTGTGCTATGCGACGGAACCTCGGGGGTCGCGATGTCGTGCGGCGCTTGCAGCAAGGGGTACTTTGGGCCTCTGTGCGACTCTCGGTTTTCGGAAGCGTCCACAGTGCTGGCTCCGTCCGGTCTGCAGTGGATTCTGCCAATCGCTGTCTTGCTCGGACTCGCCCCGTAAAGTGTCTCGGCTGAGCCGTTGAATAAGCTCTTTCTTCTATATCGCTACTTTGCACATCCAATATCAGGAAAACTTGAGATGAGCGCGGTAAAGTAGACAACACGGTCCACCTACTAACGTGGTACTATTCACAATACACAAAACACTCTACCATCCAAGTTGGCATTGGCGTGCGCGCTCAGTTTGTGCGCAAGTTGCGGCCACCGTAACCACCACCGCCACCGCCGGTCTCGTTGTCGTCTCCTCCGCCGCCGTAGCCGCCCTGGTCGACACCGTCGTCTCCGCCGTTGTCTCCACCATTGTCCCCTCCGCCACCGTAGCCCTCATCGCCTCCTCCGTTGTCCGGCCCGCCAAAGTCTTCATCACCACCAAAGTCTCCGCCGTCAAAGCCGCCAAAGTCGCCGTCACCGCCGTTGTCGTCGCCACCGCCGTAGCCTCCTTCCTGGCCGCCATTGTCGTTGCCCCCGTCGCCCAGTCCGCCAAAGTCGTAGCCCTTGCCGCCTTCGTCGCCAGCGCCGTCGTCGTGGCCATCACCATTGTCACCATGCAGGCGGCGGACCGTGCTGCTGTCCGCGCCATTGGCGGCGGCAGCGCCATGGGTCGAAAGCGCCGCGACTGCGAGCAGGGCAGCGGCGATTGTCACACTGAGCTTCATGCTTGTTGGTGTTTTTGGGTGCTTTGTTGTGGGTGGTAGTTGGTTGTGATGTGATGCTTGTCAGGCAAATTTGGGAATGACAACAGGAAGCTGTTGCGGTCTGCGAGTGACTATAGGAACGTTAGGCCCTGCTCAGCTAGTCTACAGTACTGTACTGCATGGCGGATAACAAAGATTGGTCGTCCAGCGCGTGTCGACCTTCTCTACCAGCGGAAAGACCACCTGGTGCTCCGGATCCACGTGGACTTGAAACGGGTCGTATCAAACCTTTGGCTTGATAGACAGGCTTGACTCAGGACTTGACATCGAGCCAGTGACGACCACTGACGGCTATCCTGAGTAGAGTCCATCAAAGCTGGCGGCGTCTCAGTCGCACTCCATCAGTTATGGACGAGAAGTGCGGTCCGTGTAAAGGCTTGCAAGTGTCCTTAGTTGATGCGTCACGGTGGGAACTGGAGACCAATCTAGGGTACCACTTGCCCATTGGGCAGAAATTGGAGACCACCTGGATACATGTCAGTGTGTATGACTCACTCTACCTAGTGACTTCAACTTCACCACCATCATCAACACAACAGCCTCTTGAACCGGGCGTAATGTATCAGAGGGGGGGGGGGGGGG
>JAADWZ010000208.1:0-50462 GCA_023336445.1 Pythium dissimile | reverse complement strand
GAGAAGCCCCTAAAACAATACATCTCCGCGGTTATGATGTAACCAGTGCGATAAACATCCGCCTTCAATCCTTTATAGATATCAAGGTCTAGAGTACCTCTAGACACCTATATGAAGCACTGTTGAGTACCATGTAGTACAGTGCACTCGGATGGGGCTGATGTCTTCTTCCCCTAATCAGATCAATCATGCAGATGCTGCAGCCCGTTTATGTGCAAAACGCTAGACAGGGAGTGCTGACTGTTCTCAAATTGAGATCCTTGAGAATACGAATAATCTGCGTCGTGTTTGGAGATCTTGCTACAGTCAACCGGAACTGCGGACGCTTCCACCTCCGCTGCGCGTGGCGTGTCCCCCCACCGGAACTCAAATGGCGCTTCAAGGCGATGACTGTGTTGCTCTCGTCTTCATCGGCTGTCGAATCGTTTTACGAGTGTCACGCGTAATCGATCTGCTTTCCGCAGCCGAATGCCCCTTGCGCAAGCCATATGCACTCTCGCTCCCGTTGTATTGTATTGTTATGGTCTCTTCTCAGCTTTATGGACGGACCTTTAACTGTGAGACTCACGATCAGCCCCTTGAAGCAGATGACAAAAAAATGTTTTGTACAAACTGAGAACGAAGATGGTCCAATAGACTGGATCGTCCACACGTTTCACTTCAAGCCACGCTTTGCTGCCACTGACGCTTCATACACTGTACTCTATTTGCTGGCAGGCTGCCAGCAAATACAGTGTATGAAGCGTCAGCGGCTCGTCTATGTCGTCTACAGGTTCTGATAACCCTCGATCTTCCGGGAGCAGACCAGTCGTCTGCGTCAACAATTCACGCTCATCCCTGCATGTACAGTGCAATAGCAAATTGCAGACTGCAAGCACAGAGGGTAAGATGCTGCCCTACTAGGGCCCCAACTAAAGGCCCTAGAGAGTCTCTAGTAGAGACTCACCTGGTCAGAACTATACACTAGCGAAACTGGACGTGCTCACCAGGCTTGAGCGCGTCCATTTCGTCTCGGCTCACTTCTCCATTGGCCCAGTCTCCAGCAGCACCACTTGCAGCAGCATCGATGAAGGTTCTCCAATTGCTCGTCTCGGCCGCGCTTGTCGCTGCCGTGGCCTCAGCCTCGACCGAGCCCAAGCAGCTCTACCACGTCACGACGCCCAAGAGCGTGTTCGACCTGACGCTGCCGCTCTTCCAGGGTGAGCTCGACGTCTGGCGCACGGCCCGTGCCGGCGGCGACAAGATCCAGGCCGACGTCTACGCGACCTCGGCCGACATGGCCGTGTTCCAGATGAACGCCGGCGCGCTCCCGACCTACCACGCCAACGAGACGGTCATCGAGCGCGACGCCGTCGAAACGCACGCGATGCTGGTGTCTCGCGCGGACGTCCGCGCTTCCTGCGCCACGTCCACGCGCCGCCACCTGGAGGAGCTCGCAACCACGTCCAAGTACACGGACAGCTCGTTCTTCGACTGCTTCCGCCAGTCGAGCGAGGTGTTTGCGTTTCTCGACTCGCTTGTGAGTGCCAACCCGACGCTCATCTCCAAGATCAGCAAGATCACCACCACGTACGAAGGCCGCACCGTGCCGGGCTATCGCATCTCGACCGGCTCGGGCCGCAAGGTGCTCTACACGCAGGCGTTGATCCATGCGCGCGAGTGGATCGCTGGCTCGTCCACATTCTACGCGATGGCCGCCATGCTCGACGCGCTGCGTGCCGGCGACGCGGCGGTGACCGGTATCTTCGCCAACTACGACTGGGTGTTCGTGCCCATTCTAAACATCGACGGGTACATGTACTCGTGGAGCAACGACCGCCTGTGGCGCAAGAACCGCCGCAAGCTCTCGGGCTCAACGTACGGTGTGGACCTGAACCGCAACTACGGCCCGGCGGCGTACTTTGGCAAGGGCGGCGACGGCCCGTCATCCGAGGCGTACGCCGGCTCGGGCGTGCTCAGCGAGCCAGAGACCTCGGGCTCGTGGGCCTTCATGAAGAGCCTCAACATCTACGGCGCCATCGACATGCACTCGTACGCGGGGCTCGTCCTGCGAGCGTACGGCAACAAGCAAGGCACGCCGCCCGCGCCGTACGGCCCCAAGCTCAAGGTGCTGGGCGACGCCGTGGCCAGGGCCGCCGGCAGCTCGTACTCGAGCGAGACCAGCGCGCAGCTCTACGTGGCCTACGGTTGCTTCGACGACGCCACGTTCCAGGAGCTGAACAAGCCAGTGCTGACAATCGAGATGGCCGGCTCGAGCTTCATCGCGAGCGAGTCGTCAATCCGCTCGGCTGGCAAGAACATGTACAACGGCTTCCTCGCGTTCGCGCAGCAGATGCCCACGTACTGGAGCGGCTTGTAAAACTACTATGTACCTTCTTGAAAGTCGTGTGACAAAGGGTTAAAAAACAAAAGAGGCATATTCCTTGAATATGCGTTTTTGATTTGGCTGGTTTCAATTTCATAAATTTTATTTATGGCAGTTTTCAAACTGATCTGCAGTGTTGTAGTGGTCGAAAAGAGGTTTCAAAATCGATATTTCAGATGACTAGATCGGTGTCCTAATCATCAAAGATTCGCTTTTACGCTATTCGCTTTTACGCTGTTGCGCGTTCTACTCCAAATTCCCGTGCGAGTCAAATCGTTCGCGAATCGTTCATGGGTTGAAAACCAAGTCAAATCGAGATCCATGACCTGTGGTTAGGGATACGAGCTCCAAATGTTTCCGTTTTAGCCAATCAGATTTGTTAGAGTGGCTTGGGAATGATTCGAGCAACCGCAAATTTGGACGGAATTCACAATACGTCATTTGATTCAGTGACAAGCTCACTTCCAAATTTCGAATATGGCGACCCTCCTCCACTCGACCTCCGTGCCGCGGCTCACGCGCGGCGCCTTCCGCGCGTGGCTCTCGGGGCTCGACGCCTTCCTCTTCGACTGCGACGGCGGTGCGTTTTTTCGTTCCGTGTAGCCTTCTAAACCGCTTCAAATCAGGTCTAAAACGGACATTCTCTTCACGGTCTCCGCTATGATTTCATTCACCAGTGCTCTGGCGCGGCGAGACGCTCATCCCTGGCGCCGCCGCCATGCTCGAGCTGCTGCGATCGCTCGGCAAGCGCGTGGTCTTTGTGGTGCGTGTGCGCTTTCGTCCCTGGGCTCTACAAGCATCGGTGTCTAGATTGGTGCTTGTTTTGCAATACTGAATGGTTAGACCAACAACTCGACCAAGACCCGCGAGACCTACGTCAAGAAGCTCGGTGCGTCCCTCCTTCTACTGTACTGTATCGGTTCTCACTGAGACCTCCTTTTCAACTCACTTGGATGGACTGTACTATAGCGTCCCAGGGCATCCAGGCCGCTGCCGAGGACATCGTCACCTCGGCCTGGGCGACGGCGCAGTACATGAAGAACGAAGGCATCCCGTCGGGCAGCAAAGTGTACGTTGTGGGTGAGAGCGGCCTGTGCCAGGAGCTCGCCAACCTTGGCTACTCGCCGCTCGGACTCGACCACAGTGACGTGCGCGAGCTGCCGACGGGGCCGTTCACGGTGGACGCTGACATCCGCGCCGTAGTCGTGGGCCTCGACCGCTACGTATCGTTTTACAAGGTCGCCTACGCATCCACCTGCATCCGCCAGCTGCCCGATTGTCGGTTCATCGGCACCAACCCGTACGTCGTTCATGCAACCTCCAGACGTGGAGTGGTCTAGATTTCTGATCCCATGTACGTACGGTATCGCAATTACTACCACACAGGGACCCGACGTTCCCCGTGGACGGCGCGATCCTGCCCGCGGGCGGCAGCCTCATCAAGTTTGTCGAGACCGGTGCTGGACGGTACGTCTTTTGGTTTTGATGGGGGCGTAATGCAGTTAGATGTGAAATGATGTGAAATTCCCCTATGTATGTAGTGAGCCCGATGCCGTGGTGGGCAAGCCGTCGCAGGACCTGCTCCGGACCATTCTGTCGACCTACCACCTCAACCCGGCGCGCACGTGCATGGTCGGCGACCGGCTGTCGACCGACATCGAGTTTGGCAAGCGCGGCGGCCTCCACACGCTGCTGGTGCTCAGCGGCGTCACGCAGGAGAGCGAGCTCACGCGCATCCAGGACCCGAGCCAGGTGCCCGACTTCGTGGTCGACTCGGTGGACGCCATCAACGCGTTCTATCGCGAGACAGCGACAGAGACCGACAAGTAGACAAGATCCGTGGAGACGTCCACGTCTCTAATCAGCTAGCAGCAGAGCATAGTCGAGTCTAACCGAATCTACAATAGAAGCAAATACACGGCTCAACCGACCAGTGCGCTCGAGACCGCTGCCTACAATCGACTGCGCGTTGGGTGTCGGTCGATTCGTAGTTGCCGCCAACAGCATCTGCTGTGTGGGTGGTACGAGCGGAGAGGCCGAGCTCAAAAAGGATCAGACACGCACAAGCTACCCCCCCCCCGGTCCACGCGTCAATACGCAACGACCTGCTTTGGCACCGATACGTCGCCGGTGTGATGCCCATCCGAAGACGGCAGACAGCAAACAACAAACGGTACGTGCTGGGGAATCACACGGAGTTGTGGCACCGTGAGCGACTGCGAGCAATGTGAAGGGCAGAGGCAGGGAGACAGGAAAGGCAGACGAGTTCGGAACCCAAGGGTATATTTGAATGCCACTTTCCGGCTTTGTAGACCATCGCAAAGCACTAGCGTCTCGCCCCTCATTATAGTTCCTGTACATCACACGTGACCAATCGCGGACGCTTCTCCTCGCTAGAACACAACGGCGAGTCGAACGCGAATACCTCAAACTCGGCGTTTGGCGCGGCCGTGGCCTCCACCCACGCCGGTATACTCGACAGACTCGTGTTTTGAGCGTACACCAGCCGAAGAGAACCGCTCGCTTGCGCCCACAGCGCGTCGGGAAGCGCCGCCAGCCGCGGATTGTTGTCGAACCAGACCATTACGAGCTCCAGCTGCGGCGAAGGCCAGCCACTCGGGATTTCGTCCACGTCGTTGTCAATTATCGAGAGCATGATGAGCCGGTCCATGCTCTGAACCACCTGAAACGGGAATTCCGTGAGCGCGCAGCTCGCGCAGTCAAAGTAGATCAGATGCTGCCAGTGGTCGGTGACGAGCCTGTGGCTGGTCAAGGCTTCGCTCATATTTGTATCAACGATGTAGACCCACTCAGCTTTCTGGGAGAGCGGCGTCGTGAAGAGCGCGACTTGGTCCAGCGGCATCTCGAAGGTGATACTTACAAGTTTCACGGTCAGCAGCTCAGGGAACGAGTTATAGCTTGGTGCGGCGAGCTCTTCGGCCCAGCCCACTACAGTGCAGTTGGTGATCAGCAGCGACTGAAGACGAGAAAAGCTCTGGATCGTGGGCGTGGACAGGTTGAGCGCTGCGCAGTTGAGCAGGAACAGATCCGCGAGCGCGATGCTATCGAACGTCAGCAGCGCCGTCTCGACTTGATCCACTGAGCCGTTCATACCAAGTGTAGAGCAGTCGAACTGGCGGCCGATGCACGCTTGCTTCAACGTAAACCACGGGTGCACGCGATGCACACACTTATAGAGATGGTCGTTCGGAAGCAGCCCGAACACGTCGTTGGCGACAAGACTCGTGATAAACACTCCTACCCCCGCGCAGGCAATGAAGACTTGCGCTGCATACTGCAGTCGCGGAGTCGCGGAAACGACTACCGGTCGGGTCGGACGCAGCTCAGCAAAATCCAGGCAGGGCCTCGTTGGAGCCTCCAACGTCAACAGAATCTTGGAGGAGCTGGTAGTAGTCGGCCCTTTCACGCGGCCGCTTTTGGCAAAATTCTCGCGCAGCAGCGCTCGGACCTCGACGAGATTCAGCAGCGTATTGCAGAATGGCACGATGCTCAGCGCGAAGCTCCACCATGACACCACCAGCACGCGCTCTACTTGGCGCGCCGAGCTCTCGGTGCTGTCGATGGAGTCGCCGTGGTCTCGCTGCTTGTAGTACGTTCGCACGATCGGCTGGTACATCCACACGGGCAAGAGCGTGCCCCACACAAAGTCTAGCACGAGATCCGTGAGCAGTCGAGCGATGTGCTGCTTTACCAGGCTATCTGGTGCGCGATAGATGCGCTTGATGAGGAGTGTGGACAAGCTGCTGACCAGGATCACGACGCCGTAAACGAGATTGAGCGGCACGTTGCTGATACTTTGGCCCGACGTGTACGCGGCGACAGTCTGGAACGTGATCTCGACCGCTTCGTCCACGAGAAGCCGCGTTTCAAAGTACGGGCCGTGGATGCCAACTAGAGACTGGAGCTTGCTGAACCATCGATGCGTGCTTTTGCCCACTGCCACAAGCTGCGACGACTCGAGGCTGCTCTGAGCATCAGAGTCGCAAGGTTTCAGCTGCGCGTTGCTGAGACCGAAGCGCAGCTCACGATGCCGAATCGAGACTGCGAGCAACCGCGCGACGCGGTAGAAAAACAGCACGCTCAACGCAGCATACCCAGTGGCAACGTAGAACGCGTAGAGGTCCAAAAAGTGGTACGCCTCGGAGAACAGAATGTACACCTTCATCACCCAGAGCAGCGACGGACGCGTGTCGTGCGTGAAGTAGATGATCGCCCAGAGTGCCAGCAGAACGGCATTCGACAGCTCCAACAACAGCACGAGCAGCCACAGCGCTACGCGCGACCGCTTTCCCAGCTCGACCACACGAATGCGCTTGAACGGCGGACGCGCACGAGGCCTTGGCATGATGGGTGCTGGGGCGACCGGCGAGGCTCCAGCCATCGGTGACCCAGCTGGGAAAGTGTTCAACGTGACGAGTGAGTCTGAGGTGAGCGCGCCGAGACAGAAAGTTTTGTATTGCTGGTTGTGTGAAGCCCTCTTTTGCGTGCGTGGAATAAACAGCCCTCACCAACAATAGCTCTCCCTCTCTGTCTTGTCGAAATTTGGGCTTGTTTGCAGTATAGTACGAGCGGCAGTGGATCAGAGCACTGGCCTCGGGATACTGTCAATGCGCCTCACACGAAATAAAAGAAGGAAGTGAGCCTTCGTATTCCGCGCGGAGCACAGCGGCGAGCCATTCGCGTACACTTGAAATCGTCGCCTCTCGTCGTCGTTCTGGCGCTGACGCTCGATGGCACGCTCGCCATTGCCGTGTGTTGCACGAACAATTCCGTCATCTGTGTCCACAGTGCGTCCGACAGCGCCACAAGTCGCGTGTTGTGGTTCAACCAAACAATCGCGAGATCGCTCTCCGCCGAGGGCCAGTCGTTCGGAATCGTGTCCACATCGGTGCCGTCCAGCGACAGCGAGAGGAGTCGGTCCATGGACGCCAGCGCCGCGGACGGGAAGCTCGTGAGCGCGCAGTCGTCACACTGGAAGTAGATCACGTGCTGCCAGCGGTCTCCCACCACCGCGGGGTTGGTCAGCACCTCGCTCATGTTGGTGTGCAGTACTTGGACCCACTCGACCGACCGTGACAGCGGTGTCGCGAACAGCGCGACGGTCTCCAATGGCGTCTGGAAGCCACATTCTCCAGCTTTACAGTCCGAAATTTAGGAAAAGAGGTGCAGACTGGAGCGGCGACGGCCTTGTCCCAGCGCACGATGGTACAATTTGTGATCTTCAGCAACTGGAGGTGGTGAAGCTGTCCCATCAACGGAGTGGATAGGTTGAGCGCCGGACAGTTTTGAAAGACTAGATCGGCAAGTGTGGTGTGTCGAAGAGAAGCAACGCCACTTATAGCTGGTCGGTCGAGCCTTCGATGCCGACGCAGGCTTCTCTCAGCGAGAACCACGGATAGACACGATGCGCGCAGTCGAACGAGTGGTTGTAAGGAACCAAGCCGAACGCGCCGTTTGCAACTAGTGTCGTCACGAAGACGCCAGTGCCTGTGCATGCGATCAGTATATGCGCCCCATAGAGCAGTCTCGCAGCTGCCAGGCACCGAATACACGGCGGCGCTTCAACACAAAGTTCCAGAGGTGGTCGTAATCGTCTCCAGCACGAAAGTGCTCGTGGATCGGTATTTCTTGTGTTCCAGCTCGAGGTCGTTTTTGTTCTCGCAGCAGCGCACGGACCTCTATGAGGTTCAGCGGCGTGTTACAAATGGCACGACGGTCACCAGCAAGCTCCACCATGACAACACCAGCACGCGCTCCACTTCGCGCGCCGAATTTGCAATGTTTTCAATGGCATCGACGCGGTCTTTTTGCTCGAGATACGCCTTGACCATCGGCTGGTACATCCACACGGGCAAAAGCGTTCCCCACACGAAGTTCAACACGAGATGTGTCACCAGCCGTGCAACGTGCTGCTTCACCAGGCTCTCTGGAGTGTGATACACTCTCTTGAGGACCAGCGTGGAGATGCTGCTGAGAAGAATGACGAGCCCGTAGATGAGGTTGAGCGGCACGTTGCTGATGCTTCGGCTCGACGTGTACACGGCGACGTTTGGAAACAAGTTCCGCGACTGTATCGAGAATATGACGAGCTTCGAAGTACGGACCATGGATACCGAAGAGGAACTTCAACCGGTAAAACCAGAGCTGGATCGTTTGGTTGGTCACCACGAAACACGGCACACGAGCTGCTGAGCCCAAAGCGCAGCTGGCGGTGTAGAACTGACGTCGCCAGCAACCACGCCACGCGATAGAAGAAGAACATGCTCAGCGCCGCGTATCCACTCGCAATGAGTATGCGCATCGCTCCAAGAATTGTTATGCGTCAAAGAACAAGCAGTAGAGTTTGATGGTCCACAGCAGAGACTGGTGTACGCCGTGCGTGAAGTAATTCGTTGCCCAAAATGCGAGCAGCATGGCGTTGGACAGCTCCATCATCACCACGAGCGATCATAGCACGAAGCGCGATCTGGCGTCAAGCTCGATCGCATGTGCACGTTCTAAGGGTGGAGGAGCGGGCGGGCGCAAGGAGCTGGGCTTGGGGGCAACAAACACCCTCGCTCTTGGCATTTTTAAGAGACGACGATCGCGGCGCCTATGTTGATAGCTACTGTAAACGACCTGACTCAACAACCTCTTCAAAACTACTGGTGAAAGTGGTTGCTTACCGCGACGAGACGAATCGAGCTCCAAATCGATCGATAGTAGTGTCAACAAGCGCTGCACCGGGGTGTTGAGGAACCAATCACTCATTGTTTCCAATCTTACGCTTGCACGTCGCCAGGTTATCTGAGATGCTAGGCAAGGAGAGGTCGAATTTCGGAATTCAGTGAAGTGGGTAACCGCAACTCTTACCATGATACGCAGCAGGTATCACGAACCTGACTTGAATTCTGCTCGATGGCATACGAAACGAAGCAAGAATGCTCCTTGCTTGGACGAGGACGGAAATCCACCCGCCAAGTCGATGATCGTGCTACGTATGGTTCCATGACGAAGTCGGCACTATAAAATCAAGTGGGCCTTAATATCTCAAGGCACGTGTCGTGCCTTAATATCTCAAGGCACGTGTCGTGTGTGAAGAAACTCCAGGCATTCACGGCGAGCCGTGACTCACGCCGACAGAACGACTTGATTGTTTCAAAAAGCTCTAAAGCTCGCGGCACAGCCATTCTTGTTAATAATTACCACACATCGACGCATGTGCATACCTGACTTTGCTCTACTCGCTTCAAATCTTGGGTGCTGCTGAGCTGGACTTCAGACGTGGAATTGCTGGCGCTCCTGTATTCACAAACGCATCAAAAAATGACGCTCCGCCGCCCCACATAGCCGCTGGCTTCGACGCTGGTTTCGTTGCCGGCTTGCGCACTGTCTTCACTGCGTTCTTCTTAGCGCGCGTGACAAGACCTGAGTTCAACCAACGAGCAGCGTAGTCCGATGCCGCTGCGGCCATCTCCTCTGGTCCTTTCCGGTTCGAAGATCCGGATGACCCAGGCTTGGTGGAAATTTGGGCTGCAAGGTCCCTTGATGGGAGCACAGACGACTCTGGCGCGTTGACTGCTGGGCTGCCATAGCCCGGATCCTCTTCGTCTTTTTCACCACGCTCAGACACCGAACGCTTTTTCGATTTTTTCTGCTTTGTGGCCTGGTCTTGCTCCTTCTGTTTCTTTTCCGCGATCTTTGCTCGTAGCAGTGGCATTGGCGATTTCATGATGTTCAACTCGTCGTTTGGGAATGGATTCTGAACGATTTTGGCCTTCTTGGACTTCGGCTTGGGCGTGTGGAACTCCAGCTCGGCTTGTTCTTTTCCCGCGACGGTCTCGTCCTTGCGCCGGCGCTTCTTGCCACCCACGGAATTAGTTGTAGATGCTTCATCTGCCTGGTCGTGCGCGGCCTCGTTGAGAGTTTGCTGGAACTCGGCTCGCTTGGCTGCCAAATCGTTGCTCTGCTTCTTCTTGCCATCCACACCCATTTTCTTGCGCGGAACTTTCGGCGTCTGAATGTCATGGATTGCAGAGAAACCGGTCACTTGAGTAGACTCCTCTCCTGCAGCTGCGCGAAGAGCAGCCATCTTCGCCGTTTGCCTCGCCTTGCTGCGGCCAGTGACAGCGCCAACTTGCATTTTGTTCTGCTTCTTGGTTTGAGCCTTATCGAGATTGTCGACCGCTTCTTGACCACTATGATTGGCTACACGAGCCGGAAGTTCCTGATCGGCAGCACTGGCGTCTTCGCGGTCGACTTCCTCCTCTTTGGCGGCCTTTTTCGTTTTCTTCGTCATTTCCGTCTTCTTCTTCTTCTTCGACACCACGTTTTTCGTTGGCTCGTCCACCTCGTCGCTTGTTGCTTCTTCCTGCACAGTGGAGTCGTCCGAGCTCGCCTCGTCTTGTTTCCTCATAATCAGTGTCTTCATGGTCTTCTTTTTCTTCTCTTGCGGCTTCGTTACCTCTTCGCCCATAGCAGTTCCAAGTGACTGTTTTTCTTTTGCCTCTTGACTCGCGGTAGCCTTTTTGACGACGACCGTGGCCTTCGCCACCACAGCCTCCTCCTGGCTTGCAACAGGGCTCATCAGCACCGTTTTCCGACGCTTGAGCGCTCGCTTCGGCTGTGGTGTAGCCAGCATCAGGGGCGGGGACAGCGACGCGTCGCTCGGCGGTTCTGGCTCGCCGAGCGGCTGCTTGGAAACCGCCTTGATGCGATGCATGAGGCGGCTCGCAAGCGTCGCTTCTCCACCGCGCAGAGGCGACGACGAATCGGCTTTTGCCAGTCGCGCAGCGTCGAACGCCAGTTTTTTCTTGAGACGCTTCGGACTCAGCATGGCGGGCGACTCGGGGTGGATCAGACTCATCGCCGATGCGTCGCCAAAGTCCTCGCTCTCGGAGCCTTGGTCCTGCGTGAGCATGTCGAGCAAATCGTCGTCGGCCACGTTCGAAAGGTCAGGCTCGGCCACTGGCTCCTCCTCCTCCCCCGTCTCCTCCACCGTCGGCTCGTCGTCCTCTGGACTGTACACAGGTGGCGACAGCGGCCGCTTCGCCGCTTTCGCACTCTTTGCCGCCGCTTTCTTGTTGGGCTTCGCCTTCTCGATCTGTTTCGTCTCCGCTGCGTCTTCCTCCTTCTCCTCCTCCTCCTGCTCGTCCAGAGCCACCTCCTTTAGCTTTCGCTTGGCCGCTGGCTTGGTGGCCGCAGTCGCAGGTTTCCGTTTAGACGTTGGCTTCTCCACCGGCTCTTCCTCCTTCTTCTCCTCCTCCTGCTTTTTCTTTGATGTCCCACCGTCCAAGTTAGACTCCGTCGGCTTCTGCACTGTCTGCGCGTCTATCCGCTGCCGTTGGCGCGTTTCGTCCTCGACGGCCGCGAGCTTTTCGCGCAGTTCGCGGTGGATTTCCGCCGTCGCGCGCTCGTGCTGCGCCTGTTTCTGGCGCATGAGGTCCTCGCACTCGCGCACGAACGTCTCCTGCTTCAGCTGCACCTCGTACTCGAGCAGCATGCGCTCGCACTCATTGCGAAGCTTTTCCAGCCGAATGTCGATGGCTTTCCACTGTCCATAGCACCACCAATACACAGCCATATTGAGCCATTTGAACCGCGTTCGAAAGGGTAGGATCTGCGCTACGCACCTGAAGATCGTACGCATCCAGTAATGCCTCCTCCGCCGAGCAGAGCGACGCCGGCACGTTGGTCGAGGCCGCGAAAAGCGTCGCCATGGTGACCTTGGGGTAAGCAATCGGTTGGGAAATCGAGGAAGCGCGCTGTCTAAACACTAGGCGGGTAGGACGAACACTCTTGATTTTCAAACGAAGGAAAACTCTCTTATGAATCCGTATTTCCACATATTTAGGCTTATCAATTTCTTAAATATCAGGACTTTCTCTCCGTCTGCCACACTCGTGCAACACGCTCGGCCAACACGTATAAGTAAACGGAAGGCTCCGGTCAATCTGCACGTAGGTTTCTAAGGTTTCTAAGATATCTTACTGCTTGGATTTGACGGTGAGATTCTCACCAGAAATTATCTAAGGAATCCTGAAAGTTGAGTTGCGTTGAACGTGAGGTCCATAAGATAACGATGGGACGAATCCTATAGCCATGCCCCAGCCTAGTTGTCTAGCGTTCTTGTTGTCGCAGGAAATTGCCTTCTTGCCAATCTTGGAAGTCCGAGGTAAGATGGTCGGCGACGAGCCAGCGGTGGTCTTGGCTGGGCGCGTGCAGGTCTTGTGTGCTCCTCCTGGTGTCCATAGCCACATTGGCGGCTGCGTCTGTCATCTCGTTGTGAGAATGGAGGTGGTGTTGCCACACCAGTATCCCGACCTCGACGGTGAGCTTGCGCGCTTGTCCGCATAGAGCGAGCAGAATCTTGTTCTTCGGTGGGCGGTAGCCACGCAGCTATCTGAGGATCAGAGCGCTGTCAACGACCACCTCAAGAACCCTGAGTTTTCGATAGTATGACGTCTTAGTCGAGGAAGTACACATACATTCTCGCCCTCGTACACTTTGGGTCGTGGCTGTTTGGTGTGACGTCTGTGGAGGACACGGGTGTCGCCATTTCCGCGGGTTTTACTTTCGTTTCTTGAGTCTGATCAGACTCCATTGGCTCTCCAAGCTATCTGTCGCTTCGGTTTTTTGGCGTCAATAGCTCTCCACGAGCCAAATCATTGTCATGAGCTCCCACTTAACTACCTTCTATGTTTCTCAGCTCTCCTTCGACCCGAAAGTCGTGCCAATATGCGCAGCGCATCCGTGCTCATGTAGTTTGCCGAGACTGCACTTAAGTTCGTCAGAATTCGGTCCCTTCTCCAACTCGAACGATAACGGTGAGTGGATGCTCACGACATATCGAGCAACTGTCGTGGCGTACATTTGCTCGCGAGCTTAAGTAACAGTGATAAATATAAAGTCATTGCCATTGTGCCCATTCGTCGTTTAGCTTGATTGGAGAGATATGTCATTTTTCCACTGTAGAAACGTGCCTCAGTCAGATTGACCGAAGAAATCTTGCATTTTTCAACGTCTAGGTGCTCCGACCAATACCATTTTAATGGTATTGGTCGGAGCACATAGATGTTGAAAAATGCAAGATCTCTTTAAAAAGCAAGAGGACTAGATGTTTGGATCCTGTTGGCACATTTGACCGCGAACTTCGTCCAATTAGATCCCGTTTGACCGAAGAGATTCATAGCAGTTGAAGTGCCATCAATCGACGTTGGTTATTTTCCGCTTCTACATGACATGATGTGGTCCACGTGAATTTGATCACGCCCTTGAAGCCGTTCCACAAGAGAGACTCCTTCAGAGCTCTTGTACAGGGATCTATCGCCTAGCGATCTCGCGCTTGTGCCTTCCCCCATCATCATCATCCTGCAAGCGTGCGACATCAGACCCAGAACCGAATTCCGCTTTCCCGACACCATCATGACGGAGCCGGCGCTGTGGCACCTGGCGGAGGGCATCACCTGCCACGCGTGGAACAAAGACCGCTCCAAGGTGGCGCTCTGCCCCAACTCGAACGAGATCTGGATCTTCTCGGGCTGCCACACCGCGGACGCGACCAAGTGGCGCAAAGAGGCCGTGCTAGCCGAGCACGACATGGTCGTGAGCGGGCTCGACTGGTGCCACGCCACCGACATGCTCGTGTCTTGCTCGCACGACCGCGGCGCGTTCGTGTGGAAGTTCGAGCCGCAGTTCCGCAAGTGGAAGCCCACGCTCGTGGTGCTGCGCATTGCGCGCGCGGCGATTAATGTCAAGTGGAGCCCGAATGGTACGCACCTGGGGCGGAATTGCGGTTGGATTGGCGGTTGGTAACGGTGTTTTCTAATGGAGAGAGGGTTGGATGGTGTTTGATGTGTATAGGCCAGAAGTTTGCGGTGACCAGCGGTGCCAAGAGCGTGGCCGTGTGCACGTACCAGGCCGCCGAGAACTGGTGGGTGAGCAAGATCATCAAAAAGCACAAGTCCACGTACGTTTCCGCGATGGTCTATATTCCTTCTCGATCTCGTTTATCTAATAGGTTGTATTGCACTTTTTGCTAGCGTGACGGACCTGGACTGGCACCCGAACAGCCAGCTACTGGCAACCGCGAGCACGGACCTCAAATGCCGCGTCTTCTCGGCCTACATCGCCGACGTGGACGGCGCGCCGGACGCCGGTCCGTTCCCGCAGCTCGCGGCCTTTGGCGAGCCCATGGCCGAGTTCGACCACGCCAGCGCGTGGGTCAACGCCGTGGCCTGGTCGCCCGCGGGCAACCGCCTGGCGTTTGCCGGCCACGGGTCGTCGGTGCACTTTGTGCATTTCGGCCAGCCGGGCGAATACCCGACCATCCAGTCGGTACGCTTCCAGCAGCTGCCGCTGACCAAGATTATGTTTTTGTCCAATGACGCGCTGGTCGGCGCTGGCTACGACTTCAACGTGCTGCTGTTTGCGACCGACGCCAAGGACTTTTGGTCGCTCCAAGAACTGCTGGACAAGAAGCCCGTCGAGTCGGCGATCAAGCGCGACTCGGGCTCGTTCAACGCCGGTACGTGGACGTTTGAGTTTTTGGTGGGATTTAGATGATGCAGACTAGTGACGCGCTGTGTGTTATGTGTCTATGTGTGGATTTCTATAGCGAGAAGCATGTGGGAGAGCAAAGTGTCGCGTGGGCAGTCGTCGGACGCCACCAACAGCGACAAAGGCGCGTTGTGGACCAAGCACGAGAGCACCATCACGGACATCCAGGCGTACGAGCGCATGCCATCCGGTGGCATCTCGGCGTTTACGACTTCCGGTACGTCTGCTCATCAGTGGCTGAAGTCTGCGAGTATGACGGTTGACTAACTTTCTTGTTTCCTGGCTTGTTGAAACAGCTCTGGATGGTCGTATTGTGGTGTGGAAGCTCCAGGACTTGAACGTCCAGATGGGGACGCTGCGCCTGTAGGCACGCACTGTGGATTCGGTGTGAGTTGCTGACATGAGCCGTACCGCAATGTGTCCACACACACACACCAGCAAAGTACAAAGAATGAATTAGAGGGCCAAGAGAGAGAGAGAGGGAGAGAGAGAGAGAGGGGCCTCTAAGTCAAGACTCTTCAAGTGAGATCAATTGGAATTTCATTGTGTATCGCGGGTACGTTGGTCTCTCTATTCGTACAGACGCTTTATCCTACGGTAGTCCTGTCGGTACTGGTTCTCGACAAACGACGCCTGGCGAAAGTCTCTCCACTCGGGGAATTCGGCCAGCAGCACCTTGGGGTCGAGCGACAACAGTAGCTGGATGCCTTGGCTCACGTCATTCAGCGTGCGCCCCAGGTCCACGTGGTCGTCGTTCAGGTACATTTTCTGCAGCTCCAGCAGCTCGTAGCTGCTCCGCAAAAACAGGATCGCGTACTCGCGCACGTCCTGGCTCGGCCGAGATTTGAGGATCTCGTCGCAGCAGTCAGCCACGAGCTTGTGGATGCGGATCAGCACGTAGTGATCGTGCGCGACGACCTCGAGGGCGTCGTTGAGCGACTCGAGCGCAATCGACAGCACCTGCGCGCCGTCGCGAGTATCCTTGAGCAGGTCCTCAGCGGCGCCCACCACTTTCTCGACCTCTTCAATGTCTGGCAGTGGAAACTTCACGTCCTGCGGCGGAGGCGGCGTCGGCAGCACGCTGTCGCCGCGCACGCACAGCTCGCAGACGCACACAAAGCCAAACTGTTCGTGCAGGTTCTTGAGCCGTCGCGCACGGCTCTGCTCACGCGGGTACAAGTACGAGATGCTCAGCGGCTCGCCCTTGCGGATCTTCTTGGCCACGCGCACTTCCGAGACGCCGGCGTCGCTGTCCTCGGGCGTAAACTTGACGCAGTTGGGGTTGCAGTCGTGGTTGAAGATCGCGTTGAACAGGAACACGCCGCTGTCGAACGCGTTGCACTGCATGCCAAACACGTTCTGCAGCAACTGGTCGTGGGCCAGGTCCAGTGACGCGTACTTGGCGCGTAGCTCCTCGAGCGGCTCACTGTACTTGGCTCGGCCGGTGGTCAACACTTCCTCGGGCAGATCCGCCAGCTTGACCGGGTGCAGGTGGCTGAGATGCCCCACAATCTCGGCGTGGTCGGGGCGACTCAGAATGTTGTCCATCGCGACAATGAAGAAGCGCGGGTCCGCCTGGTCCACGTCGCTCTCGGGCCACGGCACGTACACGCGCTCCATCAGCACAAGCGTGCCCGGATCCAGGTCTTCCGAGGCCACATAGCCGCGACCGCCGCCGATGTGTGCGCACTCGCGCTGGATCTCGATGGGGCCCACGTACTGCGGGCGCTTGTCCTCCCAGGGCACGTACAGCTCGTGCGTAGAGGTCGCGCGTGTGGACGGAGCTGCAGGCGTGGCAATGGACGTAGCTGCTGGCGTGACGATCTTCACAGGTGTAGCGGGTGGTGGCGGCGGAGGAGGACGCAGTGGCTTGACCTCGAGCTGCTGCTGCTCGTCGTCGCTGCTGTCGTCGTCGAAGAGCCCGAAGGCCGCCTGCACCGAGTCGCTCATGGTCGCCGTCAACTCGCCTCGTCAGACGCACTGGGTCGTTCCTGCCAGTCATGAAGAGCCTTGTCGAGAATTGGGTCCTCTTTGTCGATATTGTCAATCTTGTCAAAGTTGTCAAGAAAGAAACTGGAGTGTCGAACACCTATTGGCCCGTTTCTACTGCTTAATTTCCACCCTCTAATAGAGCGAGCAGTTCCTGTAAAATGGCTCCATCCTGACACTTTCTCTCCCTTTTTGTCTGGCCACTTGGGTTCGTCTCCAGTCTCTGGCACAGCCATTCTTGACCGAAACCCTTCTATTGTGTATTATTTCCATCTTGTATTCCTCATCAACTCCCCCAAATATGCATGAAATTAATCATTTAAATCCTTTCACAACTAATACAATGAACAGCCGTTTCCCTTTTTTTACCTCGCTTGGTCTCACCTCAAAAAATGCTCAACCGCCTGCTAGATCCCCACGTCGCATGCTCGTTTTCTCCTCCTTGCTGCCCCGCACTGCCTCATTTCCTGTGTTTTCCCCGTCGCCACCACCGCGAGCGGACATGCAGCAAACTCCTCGGCGCGAAAGCGACGCGCGCGGCTCGCTCTCGGGCGATTTGCTGGGCAAGATCCTGCGCCGGACGAGCCACTTCCGCCGCCACAGCAACAGCAACAACAACTACTACTACTACAGCGGCAGCGCCACTGATCCTGCGGCCGAACAGCCGTTCGCTTGTGGCGATGGTCTCCGCCACGACGACCACTTGAGCAGCCCCAGTGCAAAGGGCCTTGGCTCTGCGTTGGCGGGGGCAGCGGCCGCGCAGCGCCGCCGCTTCAGTCGTGCGGCTGAGGAGCCCATTGCAGCTGCTCCGGCGCCAGCGCCAGTGCCGTTTGCGCTCCAGCGCATGCTGGGTGGAGACGAGCCCGAGCGCCAGCGGCGTTTTGATCTTGAAGTCATGAGCTTTGCTGCGCTCCATGAGCATTTCCAGCCGGTGCATGCGCCAGAGGTGGAGCGAGACGCGGACGACAACCAAGTAGAGGAGGAACTGCAGCTGCCCGTGGACGACGAGCCGGCGCGGCGCAAAAGCCGTGAGACCACGGCCGATGCGGACGACTATCAGCATCTAGTATATGATGAAGAAGATGATGTGCTGCGGCTGCGTCTGAAGAGCCGCCGGGCCATGACGAGCGAAGCGTCGGCCTCGATGGAAGAGGACGGCGACGACGACGACGACGAAGATGGCGAGCTCGTGATGGACCACGAAGACGACCAGGAGCTCAGCTTTGACCAGGCCAATCTGGGTGCGAGCGTACGCAAGCTCGTACTTCAGATCGAGAATGCGAGCTTCAGCGAAGCATCCTTCGGGTCGAACCAGGACGAGGACGACCGCCACGCCGCCACCCAAACCACGCTCACGACCAGTGACGCCGCTGATCTGTCGACGCGTCATTCAGATCCGCTCGCACACGCCGAGCCGTCGCCGTCCCAGCCGCCTGCACGCCGCGTCACGTACCCAATGGTGGCGCGCGGCGCCCTGCACGTGCCGCCGCCGCGCGTCCTGGGCCAGAGCTGCTACATCCCGATGGACGAAGTCCAGGAAGACCTGACCAAGAGCGTGCGCCGGCTCGTGATCGGGCTCAAGCGCGAGGCCGAGGCCCAGGACGAGCACCACCACCAGGCAAGCAGTTTGCCGTTTGCGCGTCGCCGCGGCAACTCGTGTCCCGCCGCGTACACGCCACCGCCGTCGTCGTCGAAACGGTCGGCGCTCTTGGACTCGTCCGCGTCCACCGCGGCGTCGCTGGCCATGGGAATGATGGGGCCGCCGGCGCCCGAGCCGCCGCGGTGGCGCAAGCGCAGTGCGCTTGCCCGGCTCGCGCCAAAGTTTCTCGACTCGTTCCGCCGCGGCAAGCGCACGAGCTACTTGTACACGGACGAGGAGCTCGAGTCGATCGAAGGTGCGCGCTGGAAGATCGTGGAGCTCGCGTTCCGCTTTGGCGGTAAGCACCGGTTTTACCTCGTGCAGGCTGTTAACATGTTTTTCCCGCTGACCAAGTACGGTCGCCACGGCGGGCCGCACGCGACGCGGCTGCACTGCAACCGCTGCGGCACGCTCCAGTGGCAGCACAAGCGCGGTGGGCTCAGCGCCGCCGTGGACCTTGCGGACGTGTTGCAGATCATTGACGGCCGCCAGACCGCGGTCTTCCGCAAGTACGCGTCGTCGGCCCAGCTCGGCGCGTGCTCGCTCTCGCTGGTGTTTAAGGAGCGCACGCTGGACCTGGAGACGCAGAGCGCGAG
Source organism: Pythium dissimile (assembly GCA_023336445.1). Taxonomy (NCBI): domain Eukaryota; phylum Oomycota; class Peronosporomycetes; order Pythiales; family Pythiaceae; genus Pythium; species Pythium dissimile. The sequence goes on along the minus strand of JAADWZ010000208.1, from coordinate 31,315 downwards.
CCACCGCGACTGGCTCATGAGCGCGCTGCGCACGCTGGTGGCGTATGCAAGGAAGCAGCGGCAGGCGGAGCAGCGAGCGATTGCCGAGCGTGTGCTGCTGCCGCTCGACGACGCCGCGCTGGACGCCAGCGTCGCGTGGATGCGCGGACGAGCCGAGTACCTCGCGGCCATCACCTCGCTGCACGGATCGAACGGTGGCCCGATGATGCTCTGGTAATTACAGACAGACACACATGTATCTCCTATCTATGTCGATTAACTTATCCCCACCGAAACCATACCATCAACAACAACAACAAACGCCCATCCAGTGTTGAAAAAACAATCGATTTGATCCCGATGCAACCTAGACAAACTACTCATAGAAGCTGGGAGTGGCCGTTGGAATTGGAGGAGGCGAAGGCTGCAGCCGCCTGGGCTGCTGCTGCCGCTGCCTGTGCTGCTGCGACGGCCGCGTTCCCCAGATTGGCTTTGATCTTGTTGAGCTGGACGACGGCCTCCACGCGCTCCGGGATCTCGTCGTGCGTGAGCCGCAGGTACCGTTTGAGAATGCCGATCGACGTGAGCACGTCCTCGGGGCGCGGACACGGCTCGTCGGCGACGTCGGCCATGGACTCAAAGTGGCCCGACGCGTGGGTCGCGTCGTCCAGCCGCTTGGTGGACAGGTAGCCGTGCTTTTGCAGCACGCTGCGGATGATCTGGACCTCGTCGATGCCCGGGTCGGTCACGGACGCGTTGCCTTCCATCTCCACGTACGCCTGCGCGTTGGTCGGGTCGCTCACGCCCACCCAGTGGAGGAAATCGGGCGCCATCTGCGAGATCTGCGCCATCAGCGTCTGCAAGTCGCGGTACAGCAGCGCCACGTTGGACACGACCGTGCCCAGCTGGGATGTCGAGTTGCTGGTGGACAGCGGCGGCGGCGTCGCGCCGTTCGATAGGCCGCCGCTGGCTTTCAGGATCGCCTTCATGTTGAGGTTCGCGATCACCTGCGTGGGCAGCAGCCCGCTCTGGACCCAGCAGTTCTGGATCAGGTGCGTGTCCAGGCTGTGGAGCGCAATGTAGAACCAGTGGAACACGTTCCGCGAGTGGAGGTGCCGCGCCGGATGGAACCCGTGCATGTCCTGGGTCATCACGCACTGGCGGTAGTTGGTGAACAGCGTCTCAAGCATCTCGTACCGGAACCGCGCCTTGAACGCCTGGATTACGCCCAAGTGGCACGGGTGGAACCGCGGCGGCTTGAAGTTGGGCGGCAAAAAGTAGATTTGCAAGTGGTCAAACACGAAAAACGTGCGCTGGTCGCCTTGCGAGTCGAGGATCATGGCGGCTTTCACGTGCGGCACGGCGCTGTCGAGAATCACGCGGAACGTGCGCTTGCGCGTCTTGGCCAGCGCGTTGAGCGCCTTGAGCATGGTCACCATGGTGTGCGCCACCTGCCAGCCGGTCTTGGAGTGGCCGTAGTGGATCTTGTACATGTCCTGCGTGTTGACGCCCTCGAGCAGCACGGGGCTGCGGTCCACGCCGATGACCTGCATGTCGAACTTCTCCCCAGCCGCGCTCACAAACAGCGACACTGTGTAGCGTCCGTTGTTGGCGATCGCGTGGGCGCCGTTCGCCAGGCTGTTGGTGTCGTGGAGCTGGTGGGCGGCTGTGTTGGGCTTGAACGCCACGGCGAACTCGCTGCCAGTCCAGATGTCCTGCACGTCCACGCCGGCGAGGCTGTGGTGGATCTCCCGGAGCCGCGTCTGGATGTCTACGTTCTTGATCACGCTCGAGTCACCGTGGAACTGCTTGGAGCTGAACGAGCCGAACCGCGTGCGGTACCCGTCCAGCCAGCCGTTCGAGGCCGAGAACTTGGCCAGCGCGTGGCGCACCTTGTCGGGCAGGTCCGCGTACGGCTCCTGGATGATCTTCATGGCGATGTCCATGGCCTTTTGCTGGAGCACGGTGCCCGTGAGCTTGGTGTCGGGCGAGCTCACTTTGACCTCCATGCGCCACTTGTGCAGGCACTCGTCCAGCACGCGCAGGTCGTACGTGCACTTGGTGGTCTTGCGCTTCTTCTTGGTCGCGTCCGCCGAGTCGGTCTCTGTGCGGATCAGATCTTCCTGGCGGCAAATGTTGGTGATCGTCGTACGTCCAACGCGGAACTTCTCGGCCAGCTCTTTGTGCGTAAACTTTTTGCTCGCGGCCAGGTCCACGACCTCGCGCTTCTGCCCGAGTGTCAGCCGCATGCGCCGTCCAGAGGGCATGCTTCCAGCGTCGAATAAGCCAACACTAGTGCCGGCGCCGGCGCCTCCGCCCAGTCGCTTGGCGCCGTCCAGCCCCTCGGGGTCCTCGTCCTCGTCGTCGTCCATGATCCCGTGGTCGTGGTCGTCGTGGTCGTCGTCCTCGTCGTCGTGGTCCGCCAGCTCGGCGCGGCCGGCGCTCGCGCTCGCGTCCACGCCGCCCGTGAGCACCTCGGTGGCCATGTCCAGACCAGTGGTGGCGGTGGTGGTGGCGATTGGGTCCGCGGCGGTCCGCGCATGCTTGCGGCCCGTGACGCTCTCCATCCTTTGCTGCAGGGTATGGGGGACGGGATCGTAGCTCTTCGCGTGTCAAGTTCTCCACTACGGCCGAGGTCTCTCCTCGGGTTTAGCGACCAGGCGGGAAGAACCCTTTTTTTTTGTTTCGAAATGAAAAGCTGTGGAAATAAAACCTCATAACCTGAACTTCAGGTGCGAACGTATGAACAAGAAAAATGAACTAGAATTTCTGGGGGTCATGGAATTCGCCATTTCTGGGTGCAGGTGCATTCAAGCTGAAGGATATGGACTCGACTCCATCAATCTCTCCATTTCGCCAAGTCTCTCCGCGCCCAGTCTCGCACAACAGTTTCTTCATGCTTGTATGCCCACTCAGCCCACAGTTCATTTCCCAATCTGGCAGCGACCGGCACCAAGACTTCACTCAAATTCAAGCTCCCCCAACTCACCCAGCACACGATGACCCTGGCGGCACCCGACACGGTTGCGATCGTTCCCAAGCCAGCGCCCGATTCTGGTTCCAGCACGGTGTCCAGCAAATCATTTGAACGGCTGGCCATCAAGGAGATGAGAGAGATGTATGGCAAATCTCAACAGAAGAAGGTGGTGTGGAAGAAAATTGCAGGTGACACCGCAACCGACCTCCTTGAGCACGACGACCGAATTGGAGAGCTGAATGCAACGCACAATGAGCTGAATGCAACGCACACTGCGCTGGTTGTGGAGCGCGCAGCGCTTCTGGGGGCGGACCGGAACCGCGATGTGAGGCACAGACACAAGGTGACCCAGCTGCAAGAACAACACGGTCGAGCGATTGCCCAGCTCCAAACAGAGTTCAGAGTGTTCCAGACTGCGCACAACCAGCTTCAAGCACAGCACGGCCAAGCTATGCAAGCGGTTAACAGGCTCCTCCATGAAACTGCCGCGCTACGCGCAGAGACCGCTGCGCTGCGGGCAGAGACTGTGGAGCTCCGCGCTGCCCTGCAAACTCTGAACGACCGCATTCATTAATCGCACGACCATTCTCAATATTTTTGCAGAATTGAAAAAAAGATTAAAACATTTCACGCCGTTGGTTATTTATGTTGGTTATTTTGGTGTTCCACCACCTACACGGTAAGGTACAGAATATAATAGCAGGAGCTCAATCTCAGCAACAATGGTGAGTGGCGGCGGCAAGCGCATCAAGGACCGCGCTGCTGCTGCCGCGCCCAGCGCGCTGCCGACATCTCGTCTGCTCGTGTGGCACTCGCGCTTCGACCACGCGCGCTCGCGTCACGCGGGGCTCGTGCGCGGCCACGCGCTCAACCAGCAGCTCGAGGTGATGCTGCCGCCACGAGCAGCTACGGAGCTGGCCGAGGCGCTTCAGTGGGAGACCAGCTTCTACTACGAGCTCACGGCGCCGCTCGCGCTCTTGCTCTCGCCGCGGTTCATTACCGAATATGTGGTTGGCGGCGGCGCGCTGTACATGGTGGCCAAGAACGTGGCCGTCGACAGCCAGAACACGGCCACGCTCCTACCGTCGGGCGAGCTGCTGCTGCTCGTGGATAGCGAGACGTACGAGCAGCTCGGGCTCGTGGGCCACAAGTACGCGCAGCAGCTGCCAGCCGAGGCGCAGCCGGCGCGTGCGCGCTTGCGGTCGCGTCGCGGCCAGCGGTATGTGGTCTCGATCGACCTCAAGAGCCCGGCGTTCGCTGGAGGGAGCGACCACGTCGACCAGCCGGCCGCACAGTTCCGCGACCGTGTCCTACGCTGCCTGTCGACCAAGTTTGATCCGCTGACCATGCTCGTGTGCGCGTACAACGAGCGTGGCGCGCCGCGCACCATAATCTTCGGCGACGACGACACGATCGAGCGCAAGCGGGTCGAAGTCAACGGCGCGCTTGATACGCTCAGCGACATTTTCGTGCCGGCGCTGGACCAATTCGTCGCCGAGTCGGCTGGCAACACGATCGAGATGCCAGCGCTGCGTGCGTCGCTGGAGAGTGTGTATGACTGGCTCGGTGTCGTTTCGTGTCGACTGCCCGAGCTGCTCCGGCAAAAGCCGCTCGAGCAGTACGTGTCCACGTTTGACGGTATCCCCGAGGGCGTGACGATGGAGGCGCACGGCGAGCTGGCGGTGGTACGGTGGCGAGGACTCATCGCCTCCGAGTTTGTCGAGCGCGTGCTGGCGCGAACGCGCGAGGTCGTCGCCAGCAGCAAGCTGCCGTGGGCTGCGGTCTCGGTCTGGGGCTTTGCCGACGCGGTCGTGTCGTGGCAGCAAGAGTTCGAGGCCTCTCGGTCGCGAGCACAGCAGAAGAAACGCGACAAGAAGAGCGCCGAGACGGGAGAAGAGGCGGATCGACATGGCAAGAAAGACGTGGCCAACCGCGAGCACGGGTACCTGCTCAACGGCAACAACAACTACAGCGTGCTCGTTCTGCCGCAACACGAGTACTACCTCTTGCAAGAAGTCGGTCCGCACGACGCCACCATGTGAATAGGCGGAACAACCGGACGAGCATGCCAACCCAGATCAAGTAGTATTATCCGTACGTTAGAATAGAAAGATCGTGTGACTGTCCTTCTTTGACAAGTCTCTCAGTATACATTCCCATGTGTGTGGTTTCTCGCACCGGTGAGGTCGCTCGGGTTGCGGATCATAGTTCGGACAGATTCCAATCGGCCCAGCAGAGTGGGCGTCCAACTCAGGGTCCAGCACGGTGTCAGCAGGGACATTTCCCAGCACTGGAGGAGAGGAACGGATGCGGAAGGACAGAAAGCAGTGCGCCAAGACCCGCAACTACCTAGCGGATGCGGATATGTTGCAGATGACCGCCGAGCAGCGCCGTCGGGACACAACTGAACTGCGCCGAACTATAGCTGAGCATCGGGATGAGTCTCGCCGTGCCTTTGACGAGCACCTCCAACGTCTCGAAAGGGACAACCATCAGCTTTGTCGCGACATAGACCTGCTCCGCCCCGACAGTGACCATCTTCGTCGCGACTTAAACCAGACTCGAAGGAATCGTCGCGGGCCTGAAAAACAGTCAAAGCGGTCGACTTGTAGAGCACACGGCTCTGCACGCAGAGAATCATCGGCTGCGCATCAGACACGATCAAGATGTGGAGGCGATTATCGCGTCAGAGGCAGACATCAGGACACTTCGTGGGGAGATTGCGGAGCTTCGTGCTGGACACTCGGACTAGCCTTGGACATGCGAAATGCTCGTCACCCCTTTCCGCATTAAAGAAATTTATTACTGTAAAGTTGAATATTGTTTGCTTCCGAGTGCGGTCCTAGCCAGGGATCACCCGCTTTCAGTGGACCACCAAATCGAATTGCGCTTTGTCGAATCCTTGGGGTTGGCAGTACTTCGAGAGCACTGCTGGTTGCGCCACACTCTACACGAATTGCGAGTTCAGGGGTGCACAAACCCCGTGGTGCATATCGATTGTTTCGTAAAGACTCGTATGAGATATATCAATCGCTCCATCAGGTCCCATCCAGAGAAGCCGCGCTGGCTGGATCCTCGACGTCAACTGTGTCTCCCAGTTTCTTGAAGAACCGTTTTCAAGCGGCCGCCTCCAAACAGAGAAACGTGATAGACCCTTCATTGACTCAGCTGTCTACCGATCCCGCTAGGCTCGAACATGATTGAGCTTGACTGGGGGAGAAGACCGAGCTAGCACGGTGATCGCTGAGCTCCACGCTCCGAGTTTCAAGTCCAGCGCACCATCATTGTTATCCAGAACGAGCGCAGTCGACACCTCGAATGGAACGACGCGTCAATCACCACGAAGCTGAATATCGTGACCAAGATTGTTGTCAACACCTCGAACGGGATCACGAGTCGCACACTGCGGCAAGGACTTCCCTGTCCCGGGATCCAGATGAATTCTTCAGTAGATTGCACGCTGCTTCAGAATTTCAAGTCTTTTGTCAGTCCAAGTTGTTTACCAGCGGTCCGTATGGTCGAACATCACGAGAAAAGCTACTTCGGTGGCAAGATTGGGTACAATATGCCCGGCACAAACCGCGAGTTGAGCGCATTTCGAGCAAGTGAGGAGTCGTCATCGACTTGAGCTTCGTTATCATCGACGTCACTCCCATCTACACCGACAGACGTTCGGCTCTCATCGTCCTTCAAGCGATGTGAATAGTACCGCGACGGTGAATGACGTGGAGACGTGTCCGAGGCGTCTGTGGTGTTCTGTTCGTCATGGTAATCTCGCACCGCCTGCTCCAGTTTGCTCGGACTATGTAGAGACAATCCGCTGCTGCCCCACTCTCGGTCGCCACCTCTGGTACCATTGTCCATGCCATCGTCATCGTCGTCATTGTCGTATCCACCTCGATCATCGTAATACTCATCGTCTTCATCGTCAACAGGATCCGAGTCTCGCCCAGTGCTGCCTCGCAGGACCTCCATGCCGGCTCGCAAGAAGCCATGATGATGTCGCAGCCTTCCTCCGGTCACTTGAACTCCTGATGGGCTTTCGGACGGTTGGTGGTGCTGTCTAGGGTCAGTCCGCATAGGCGGCATTAAAGGTTGCACTCGAACATCCCAGCCAGCAGTGTCACTACGCTCGTCGCCACCTTGCAGATTAAGACTGAGATGCTGGCGAGCAGCCTGGGGCTTGCGAGTCATTCTTGCGCCCGTTTGCAACTTTGGTCCTGGAAGTTGTGACGGGAAGTAAGGCGGATACACAGGAGAGATGAGCACGTCTTGGCGGACACCAAACTCGTTGAAATGGCGAACAAGCTGGGATGGCACAGTCAATGAAGATGATGGCGCAGTCTCTGCTGGTGATAGGTGGCGGTGGCGGCGATTCTGACCTCGCGCATCTTGATTGCGGTCGCTAGTCGGCTGCCTCGGACTCTGACTTCTTGATCGCATCGCCGCCGTGTGCGACGACTGAAGTCCAACAGCGTACAGCGGGGGCACTCCGGGTGCTAACGATGCCTGAGACGGCTGTAGCTGCAGACCGATTGCTGCTGTCACATTTGGTAAAAGCGCCTTCGCGTTGTCGTTGATCTGCCGGATGATCGACTGGGCTTGTTGGGCGGTCGGGTTCATTGCCGGCATGTTCATTGCTGGAATGCGCACGCGCTCCAGAACAGGATTTCGCTGCGGCACGAGTGTCTGTGAAACGGCATCAGCCACATTCACCGTGGCTTGGATTGCTTTGTCTCGCCGCAGCGACCGCATCAACAGCTCGTGCTCGTATGCATCCCAGATCTTGCTCATTAAATCCTCACTCGTTGCGCACTGCATGTCGAATTCCCGCCGGAGTGTCTGCAGCGTCACCTCCAGTTGGAACGACTTGTTGGTTTCCACGACAAGGCCGATCTTGGCATCTTCCAAAAGCATCCGCGCGCGCTTCTGAATTGCGCGTGAGTCGGTGAGCGCAACTCTGTATCCTTCGATTTCTGAAAGTAGCATGCCTTTCTGATTCTCATTCAACGTGAGCCACCGCAGCTGCTGGTCGTTCTTGGCGGTCAAAATCGCGATCTCATCGGCCTGTGAACACACCACGCCTTCGAGACTGCGCACAAATTCGCCTCTCATCTCGACCTCACGCTGCAGCTTTTTGACTTGGTTGTCCAATTTACTGCGACGGAATCTGCTCATACGCGACACTATGGTGAGCTGACGCTTACTGTCGCTATCGGCGTCGAGGTCTAGTAGTCGAGTGGTTGATCCATCACTACGTGTAGACTCCAAGAGCTCGTCTGTCAGAGATCCACCAGGGTTGATGCCCACACGAAAACCCAAGCGGCGACGACTCTGCCGTTCTTGCTCCTCTTCCTGCAGCTCCTTTTCGTCATATTCTTCCTCAAATTCCATCGGTTCGTCCTCATCTTCGAGGACCTTCGTGATATCGAGTTCTTGACCAAACGTCTCCTTCACCATTCGTAGCACTTCTCGCAATGCTTCATCTAGCGGATACTCGTCCACCTTCACCAGCGCCAACATGCCTTGAAGGTCCCGAACGAATTTCGTAATTGTCTGCTTCGTGGAGGAGCTGAGCTGCTCGCGTTGCTGTTGGTCACGCTGCATATTCTCTTTTTCGCCCAAGAGCTGGTTGTACTGCTTATTCGAAGCCTCAAGTTTTGACTTGAGCACCTTCGCTCCTTTTTCCGACACTTCCAGCGTTTTCGTCAAATCGGCGATCACGGCGGCATTGTCACGATTCACGTATGTCACCTCGCGGAGCTGGGCCCCAGTGACTTTAAGCTCCACCTCGAGTTTTGTGACTTGTTCTTTTGAGCTCTCCTCAAACATTTTGAAACGCTCGCGCAACGATGCCAGGCTACAGAGGATGAGCAAAATTTAGCCATCAAGCACTCACTCTAACATTAAAGCAACAGACGAACTTTTTCGAGGACTTCTCGTAGTTTCTCTCCACGTCTTGAAGCTGATGCCGCAGCTGTTCAGCTGACCGCTCCGAGTGTAAGAATGCTTGTTGCCCAGCTGAGAATATACGCTTTGTCTGCTGGAGCTCGGAATCCAGTGCCTCGAGGGAAGCTCTTAGATTCCAAATTTGTTCTTGATCTTTCGTGCGCTCGATCTTCATGTTCTCAATTTGATTTTCCAGCTCCAGCTTCTGGTTCAATAATCGCTCAATTCGAAGCTTGTCCTGCGCGCGCATGCCCGTGTTTTGTTTCTCCGCCGTCAACAGATTGCACTTGGCCTCCAACACGCCGACCTTGACTTTTTCTTCGTCGATTTGAGCTGAGAGGTGCGATATTTCCTTGATGTAGTGAGTTGTGTTCTCCATTTCTGCGTCCAGCTGTTCTTTCATGGCTCGTTGTCGCTCTTCCACATGTGCGTGTCTGCGCGTGCTCTCCACAAGATCGTGTTCAACTGACGCCTTGAGCAGCTTCATGTCGTGTAAGTCCAATTCAAGTTTTTCTACTCGAGCCTGGACGGTTTGCTTCTCATTCTCGATCTTCTCCTTGTCCATGTTTAGCACAACAATGTTTTGTTTAAGTGCATCGTTTGTCGATCGAAGGGCTTGATTCATGAATAGGGTCTCATGCACGCGCTTGGCGTAGTTTGACTTATCGGCCTCCAGTCGTTCGATCTCCAACTGCATCTTCCGGATCTCCTCGTCAAGCGCATATCTCTCTGTCAGAGCATTGAATCGTTCGGTGTTGGCAAGCTCGAAGTCCTTGCGGACATCATCAATCTGCGCGTTGAGATTCTTTTCGGTGTCTTCATGGACCATGACCTCCAGTTTCAACAGACGCACTTGCTCCATGGCTTCACTGATGACTCGCTGCATCTGGGCGATACTGGAACTCGCGGCACCCGAGTCACTTTCCAGTTGTGCAATGAGCTCGGCGTTCGCGGTGTTCCTCTTCAGTTCGTCACGGAGCTGAGCCTCGATATCTTGGCAGTGAGTATCCATGCGGACTTTCTCGTTTAAGAATTCCTCTTGCATTTCTCGTCGCCACTCTTGCGTAGCCTGTTTGAACTTGAGCATCGCCATTTCGTACGTTCCGTTTTCACATTGCTCGAGGAGCAACAAAAACGCCAGCCAAATGTTCGACGAGACATGCTTTTCCACGCTTGGCGGGCAATGCGACGCAATCTCGTTGATGATATTGTGGAAGCCATTCGTATAGACGTACAACGCTCGGTAGAGTCGATCGACAAGATCTTTGGGCATCCCCAGTCGATATAAAGTCCGTCGATCGATACCTGCTCGTGCCAACGGGCCGTTGTTGTCACCATTTCGACGAAACGCAAACGACTCGTCGTTGTCTCCGACGGTGTCCTCACCAAGAAGACCACGCACGTCGGACTGCTGAAGTAGACTCGGGATGTCGGAGGCTGGGAGCAAATACTCGCTTGATGTTTGAAGATGAAGATTTACCCACTCTTCTGCAATCATTGAGTCGTGGAGAGAGGAGCCGTTCGTTTTTATCGCAGGCGTCAAGGCAAACAATTCTGGGCACGGTGGCGCTGACTTTTGCTCGTAATCAACTCCCGGTGCGCCAGTTGAGCCTTGCTCAGTACAGTTGTTGTTTTGCTGACGCCTACAAAGAACATTGCTGCGCACTGCAGGAGCAGCTTCCCGGTTGATTCGCGCGATCTCCAATTCAGCGGGTGTCAAGTACATCATCAATCTGGCGCTGATAGCGGCTAGTGAGGATGTACTGACGTCTATTCAGTGCAACATGGGTGTTAGTTTTGATCAGTAGAGCAAAATAGACAGCATTTATCGTACCCATTCCTGCAGGCAACTTGCCGCCATTTGCGGAGGCTTTCGATGGTGACATCTTCTTTGGCGGACTACCCCTTCCTTCACCATCCAAGTCATCTATTCGATGCCGACGTGGGGATGGAATTGGCGAAGATACTTCCGCGTCGTGAGTAGCTTCCATTGCGCTGTGTCGAGCATCCAGCAATGGCTCTGACTGAGGAGCCTCGTCTGACACTGATGGCTCCACAGCTGACTGCGCACTCATGAGAATGGAAGCTGCGACCACCTCGTCATTCAAGCACCTTCAGTAGTTATGAGCACAATTCCTCTGTCCAGACACATTGGTTCTTGCTTCGCGCCGTTTCAGTTTGGCCATTTTTGGCCGTTCCGTTGCATCGCAACGTCTTTCGAACCAACAATCTTCTTAATTGTGGAGGCTTTGCTCATGCATTTCTTTCGCTTGAGCGTCTCGGTAGCAGCAACACTGGGGCGGCGGGTAATACATGGCTCACGTGATCGAAGCGGCTGCCGTCCCATCACATCCACTTGAGGATTCAGTCGATTCCAATTTCGAGAATTGTTTTCGCGGTCAGAGCCGCCACTTGCAGGTTTACGTTGCGAAGTTTTGAATCCGGCGGACACAACTGAGCTTGATCGTGGCTTCGCCGTGGACGGACGTCGAGTTGATTTTCGGTCCCTTGAACGGTCAGATTCAGAGAGCGTCGACACGGATTCACAATTACTGTCAAAGGCAAGCTGCTTGCCGAGATCTTTCCGTCGAAGGATGAGGTCACCCACGCTTGGGACGCACGGGATTTGCTGGAGGCGCTTGGAAATGCGTTCTTGCAAGAGCTGTAGATCTGCATGAATTCGACTAGTGCGCTCGTCAATTTGACGCTCTTCTTCGCTCGCCACGAGTGGCATCGGTTCGAGCGGAGATTCTCTGTCAGAAAAATCGATCGACCCACGACCATCTGTCTCAGCGTCGACCTGTCTGGATTCATGCTTCACGACGAGCATACAGTTCAACAGTGCGTCACCAGAGTTGCCGTTCGAGGATTGGGCGTGGATTGTGCGCAACGATTGATCTGGAACGTCAACAACCTTGAGCTTCTCGGTGTCGTCGTTAACTGTATTGTCTCCTTGCTCTGGGTTATCGTTTCCATGGTGCTGCTTGGCGCGATGGCAGTGCTGCTGAGATGCTTTGTCGTTGTTCCACTGGGAGTTCTTGAGTTGAACAGACAACGCAATGATTTGTTCGTTCTTCTCATTGAGTAGACACTGAAGTTCGGCACTGCGCACCGTTTCCTCTTTCCACAAAATGCCGACGCGAGCGTTCTCAGCTCGAAGATTCAGGCACTCTTGTTCGTGAGCCTGCTCATGATCCTGAATGTCACTGCATGTGCTTGCTATCCGAGTTTCGTATTCTTGTAGTCTGTGAACAGTTTCTTCTCGTTCACGTTGTTCCTGTTCGAGCCGGATTTGCAGGTCTGCGATCGTCGCTCGCAATGTCTGCTCTCGTTCTTGGCTGCCCTGCCACAATTCTTCTTTTTGAGCATGTACACTTTTTAGTAGAGCCTCCACAGATGTCTTTTCTTCGGATGTTGTCGTCGCGGTTCGGCAAATACTTTCAACCTGAGTCTCGAGTTCGAGAATCTTGGACTTCAGTTGGACGTTTTCTTTCTCCAGATAGCCGAGTTGATTTCGTTGCGATGCGTTATCTCGTTCCATTTTTCGCTGGATTTCACCCTGGTGACCGGAGTCTTGAAGAACGCGCTTCTTCATTTCGTCGAGCTCGTTCTCGAGAGCTACCACCTTTCTCTCCCGCTGTAGCAGCTCACTCTGATACGACTTGATATCGTTGGCTTGATCAGAAACTTGGAGGTTCAAGCTCCGCACGTTCTCACATAGATCAATGGATCTATCGCGTATCACTGTAACTTCCGCTTCAAGTTCCTTCTGCTCGATTTTTGCCGCATGGACAGCGTGATTTTTCTGCTCAAGCTGACGTTGAAGATTAACGAGACGCTCGTGTTTCCATCGTGACCACATAAACCCTACAAGATTGTTCGATCGCTGATTTTGAATCACTTGATGAAGAATTTTGCAACGTGCTCGGCATTTTGAGCACCTCATCCAACTTGTAAATGTATGTCGCAATTGAGATACTTGACGACGTCTCAAAGCATGATGAGCAAAAAGAAGTCGTCTCTTCTCTCGCTGTAGCTTTTGCACGCCTTCGCGAAATGCTTTAAAATGAAAGCTCCGTTCACCTTGCTTTCTGTTCTTGACAGACACAAGATTCTTTCGAGTTTCATGCTTCCATTGAGCCCACGTTCGCCGAAGCAGCTTCTTAAAAAAGTGCTTCATAGCTTTTTTCGCGCCTTGCATGTACCGCTTCCTGGCAATCGAGTAAATCTTCCAATACATCCACAGTTTTCGCAGACGTCGGTGGTTGACATGGCGCATCGCCAAGTTCATTGACCGACGACTCGCCCCTTGATCTGCAGCAGCACGCTGCCACGCCGTGAGATGAAGCTTCAGAAACTCGACCCGAAAGGACGCAACGCGCTTGCGCTCGAACAAATCCCGTTCAGTTAGTCCTCGCCAAGCCGCCCACACTTTTCGGCGCAAGTTGTGTCGACGCAACCTGTCGCAACGCGCCAAAGCCTTCCAAGCACAGAAGTATCTTCTCTTCGCTTTCCATTGCACCGCCACCATTGTATCGTGAACTTTCGCTCGCAAAGGCCGAGCTATGGAGAGAATGTATATCTTCCAGTTGGTGAGAACAAGCCGCTTGACGTATGCCTTTGCAAAGCGCGAGTAGAACTGATGCAATCGACGCGTCAGCCTTGATCGCGCTGTCACTTTTCTCCACCCCGACAACGCCGTTGCCAGGGTTCGCAGCATCAGATTCTCGTACGTGGTGGCGCCGATACGTCTTGTCAGTCTCTCGACATGAACGCGCTGGCGCCACTCATTCACGACGCGTTTGAGAAGCTGAGATTGGTGAAGCGCCTGAGTGTGCACCGCGATGACGGAGATTCGTGTGAGATTGGCCCAATCCGTCAAGTGGCAACGCAGAAGCCGCGCTTGATGGCGCTTCCGAATTCGCGCCAGCTGCTGCTGAGCCCAGACCTGCCGCCTCCAACACCAAAAGGCATCATGGAGATCAACAAACTGACGTCTACGCTGGAAATGGTGAAAATGCAACGTCCAGCGGCGGAACTTGATCCATTTGACGAAAAAGCGGCGAAGCAACGTCGGTCGTGCAACAGCGTGTACTCGTTCGTGGATTTCAGCTTTGATTTTGAGTCGCTCTTGTTCGTTTTCCGTCGCCGTTTGTTGAAATCGTGAGATCTGCTTGCTCATCAGATTGATTTGCTGACGCAGATCAAGTTCACGTTGTTCTGATTCCATCAGAGCCGAAATGTACTTCTCTTCACGATCTTCGAGTTCATGCTGTCGTTCACTCATAAAATGTGTACGCTGGCCATATATGTCATTGTCGCGGCGAGAGGGTTCGTCGTCAACCACCATAGACGTTTCTTTGTCTGCAACTGTGTCTTCCTCATCGACAGTCGTGAGATGTTTAGGGCACATGACGCTTTCTCTCACAACTTCATCGCGAGGTCGAGTGAGCTTGGCGTTTGATGCTGTGATGAAGGGGCTTGCAACAGTCTGCTCAAACTCACTCTGGTAATCTGCAGACATTCCGCCAAGTGACAGAACGTCAGTGCCGTGTGCTGTCTCACTCCATGTTTTTCCACACGACTCGAGATCATCTCTGTCTGGCGACGCACAGTTCGTTGCGTCTAATCCACCTGAGTACAAGCTTGAGGCGTGCTGAGGGGAAACCAAGTGCATGATGACATCGTCTTGACCATTTGGTGGTACGAGTGTTGACGAATGTGCCTGCAGTATCGTCCTTCTGGTTTGACCGATGGGTTTCGAAGCATTTTGGTTCGCCACGAATGGTTGACGCAACTTAAATCCATGGACTGCTTCATGGAGCGTCTTGTTGCCGAACTCACCAGCACGAAGCCCACGTCGTAGAATGGCCTGGCTGCTGGGACGTGTTTCCTTTCCAGTTTCTCCCTGCTTGTGGCTAAGCATTTCATGTCGCTTTCGCGTCTGCACGGGCCGCGCATTCGATCCAGAATTCTTGTTGACGCTCGCTGAATCATGACTTGCCTGACTATCTTGTGGGCAATCCAATCCATGGTCGTGTACTGAAGCCGTGATGACTTGTCGTTTGGGTTCAGCTGGCAAATTTTGGCGCGGAGACCGTTCTCTGTGAACCGCCTGCTCTCGTCTTTGAAACGGGTTCACAACTACCAGCTGTCGAAGTGACTGCGCCATGGCTTGACGGTTGCGGTCGCACTCACCGCGTAAATTTGCAATCGTCTGCTGCTGTAGCTGCAACACCTGCGCGTAGGCGTCTTCCCAGCCACCGTGCTCACGACGAACTTCCATCGGCATGGAACTCAACTTTTGTCGACGCCCAGATGTAGCGGCTGACATATTGGCGAGCTTGAATAGCAGTTCTTTGGCCTTGCTCTGCGGAGTGTCTTCCACCAGCCTGGATCGCGTTCGTGCAATAACTGCCATCATCTGCGCCTCCAGAGTTTCGCGCTCGCGCGCCGTCAGCATATCCTCATACGGCCACAGGCGTAGAAAGCGCTCGATGTTGAGTGAGCTGGCGGCTTGCGGGCTCGGCAACTTGTCATACCGACCTGTGACTGCATCCCGCAGCACCATACACTGCAGCTCACCGAGCACCGTGATCCACTCGCCGAGCCGTCGCAGCTTCTGGATCTCCATGTGGTTCTTGAGTACCATCCCGCACAGTGCACGGTCCTGCGATGCCACCAACACCGCAATCTCCCGCTCGTCCTTCGAGATCTCGATCGTGTCCAGCACGGCGAGCTGCGGCATGGCGTCGACGACTCGAAACCGGTAATTCGGGTAGTCGCACAGTGGATTCCCCATGAGACTCAAGTGGCGCAGCTGCGGCAGCTGCTTCAGTCGCTCAACATCCGCGAATCGTGCAACCAGGTTCGCCGCGATCGACAGCAGCCGCACGTTCTGAAACTGCTCGATACCGTCAAGCGCGCGGAGCCTGTTTTGGCTCAGATACAACGCCGTGATGTGCATGCCGAGCGTCGGTGGGATCGCTCCAATGTGCGTCACGCCCTTGGCCACGGCGTTGAGCTTGGAGCCGTCGCACAGCTTCATCCCGTGCTGCTTGAACGCGTCCACCAGCGATTTTTTGGCGGCATCTTTCCCCTTGGATTTCGCGTTGGTGGACGTCTCGATCTGCTTCTTCGCACCGCGCAAGAGAACAGACGGGCGTGTGGAAGACGCTGGTAGAGGCATCGGCGGTGGCGGCAGCGGCGTGGGCGCCATACGAGACAAGTACTGCTGGAAGTACCCATGGTGCTGAGGCGCTCCGTTAGGCGCGTCTCCCATGGCCGCGACGGGTCGTTTTAAAGCCGGACTTGCGCGTGATGCCTTACGCAGATACAAAGGGAGGACTGGATACCTTTCTGTGGGTCTGTAGACGCCTCAATCACGAGGAAATCGACGCCGAACACGGCTGTGAGCACTCCATTTCCGCTTGTGTGTTGGTGGGCTTCCCCTTCTGTGAACAGTGAAGCGCGGGAAAGAAAAAAAAATCTGTTCTCCAAACGTCACGCGTACCTTCGCGCAACATTCTACTTCAACAGGTGTGGAAGCTAACTTGAAATAGTAGATCCTCCCTAAACCAAAAAAATTCGGTTTGGATCGGTCGCACCCCAACGTCACTATTCACAGTGCTATTAGAAGAAGGGAAAAGAGCAGCAATGTTGAAGGCCGTCGCACGGCGCAGTGCGTGCGCTACCGCGCGAGCCAAGCTGCAGGCGAGCAAGACGAGCACTGTACGAGCTGCTCCGGTGTTTGGCGCGTCGATGCGCGTGACTCCGGCGCTGCGAAACGCCCCCGAGCGCCGGCGATGGGCGCGCGCATTCGCCACGTCGGGTGGCTCTGGAGGCGCGAAAAAGCCGCCGTTTTCTCCGAGTATGGAGCGTTGACGAAGCTCCTTTTTTGTAAGCTGGAAAACAGTCTAGTTGATGTGGTTTGTGTGTGGCTGAATGAGTAGACTCGCCGTCGCCCAGTGTGGTTGTGAGCATCGCGACGGCCGTGGGCGTGCTCTACTACTTGATCGTGTACCCGCGTCAGACCGAGGAGCTCAAGCAGCAGAAGGAGCTCGAGAAGGAGCAAGGTATGCAGTACAGAAGAGAGTAGTTTATTGGGGTGGATGCTGAGGCTGTATTGCATGGGGGTTTCGTAGAACGTCAGCTAAGCGCGCGACTGGCAGCGGAGCTCGTCGCCGCCGAGGCCAAGCACAACAGCGTTGACTGGAAGGCGACACTCGAGCGTGTTGTGCCAGCGATCGTCTCGCTGAAGCTCAACAACCCCAAGGTACGGATCAGCGCTTTGGGGAACTGCCGATGCCCGCAGTGAGTGAACTTGCTCCTGTTTTTGTATTGGGATAGTTCTTTGATACCGAGTCGCCGGGCAATGGCTCGGCCACGGGTTTCGTCGTGGACGCTGAGCGCGGCATAATCCTAACAAACCGCCATGTGGTCGGCCCTGGCCCGATTGTAAGTTCACAAGTCCGTCGGCCTGTGATCCCTACACACAAACTAGAATATTTTCGTTTTTCTGGTATTATTTCAGGATGCCGAGGCTGTGTTCCAGAACAACGAAGAAGTGCGCGTGATCCCCATCTACCGCGACCCTGTCCATGATTTCGGCTTTTTCAAGTACTCGCCAGTGGATGTGAAGCACTTGTCGGTGCCGTCGCTTCCGCTCGTGCCGGAGAAGGCGAGTGTCGGTACCGATATCCGCGTTGTGGGCAACGATGCTGCTGAGAAGCTCGCCATCGCGAGTGGCACGCTGGCTCGTCTGGACCGTGATGCTCCAAATTACGGCTACAACAGCTACAACGACTTCAACACGTTCTACTTCCAGGCCTCGTCTGGTAAGTCAGTCTCTCAGCGTCGTGTCATATTGATGGAGATGCAAATCAATCTAACGATTGGATCACGTAGGTACGACTGGAGGATCGTCTGGCTCACCTGTTCTGAACCACGACGGCGAAGCGGTCGCACTGAATGCCGGAGGTAAGATTGGCACTGCCGCATCGTTTTACTTGCCGCTTGATCGTGTGAAGCGCGCCTTGGAGTTGATCCAGCGGGGCGAAGAAGTTCCACGTGGAACGATTCAAACTGTCTTCACCTACAAGGTCAGCTATTTGCAATTGACTACAGAGTGTATCTCTCGTGAACTGACTCAAGTTTTTATCAAATAGCCATTCGACGAAGTCCGACGACTTGGTGTTGCTACTGCAACCGAGTCTCTCGTGAGGTCGTCCTCTCCGCTTGAGACGGGAATGCTGACCGTAGCCGAGACGGTACCTGGTGGTCCGTCCCATAAGAAGCTCGAGCCTGGCGATGTTCTTGTCCGTGTCAATGGGCAACTGATCACTCGGTTTGTTCCGCTCGAGGCTATCTTGGACGACCATGTGGGCAAAACGGTAGGCAATCCACTATTTCTTCTGTGGAGCTAAATCAACACTGACGGGACTCTTGTCATCTGCCAGATTGAAGTCGAAGTAGAGCGATCGGGAGAACTCGTCAAGACCACGATGGAAGTTCAGGATTTGCATTCCGTGACCCCGTCTCGGTTCATCGAGATCGGGGGCGCCGTCATCAATCCACTTTCGTACCAGCAAGCACGTAACCACGCGCTCCAGGCTGGAGCGCCGTATGTTGCGGACCCAGGTTACTTTTTGCAGCGCTCGCATATCGGCCGGGGAGCGCTCATCAAGTCGGTGAATGGGGTACCGACGCCTGATCTTGAGACTCTGAAGAACTATCTTGCTAAGTGTGTTGACGGCGAGCGTGTGGTCATCAAGTACTCGATGCTGTCGGACAAGTCGGATCGCGTCGAAGTCGTCCACATCGATCGCCGATGGTTCCCGTTCTACGAGTACGTTCGAGACGACAAGGAAGGCACGTGGCACAGCACGAACTTGGATGACGTTGCACCCACCAAGCCATCAGAACATGGAGAAGACGCAACTGCGACTCCGAAGAAGAACGGGCTCCGACCAGTCGGATCCACGACTACTCTGCGAGGCAAGAACAAAGTGGAGGCCAAGCTTGCCCACTCGCTGGTGACGATCGACTACGATCGGCCATTCAGCGTCAACAGCTTGGCGACAGCCAACTACCGCGGAACGGGACTCGTGATCGATGCGGAGAAAGGCCTTGTTGTGGTGGATCGCAACACTGTGACCGATTCGCTCGGAGACGCTATGGTCACGTTCGCCAGTACCATTGTCGTGCCGGCCCAGGTCGTGTTCGTGCACCCGGTGCACAATTTTGCGATCGTCCAGTACGACCCGAAGCTGATCGGCTCGACGCCGATCCAGAGCTGCAAGATTTCCAGCAAGAAGATCGCACCGTCTGACCCGGCGTGGCTCGTGGGCTTGATCAGCAGCATCGGACGTAGCGGCCATTCGGATCTCGTGTCGCGTGAAACCATCGTGTCTGGCGTCAAGTGGGTGGCACTGCCGATGCCAAACCCGCCTCGCTACCAAGAGCACAACCTCGAGATGGTGGCTCTTCAGGACGTCGTGACGACCGAGGGTGGCGTCATCACGGATCCAGAGGGTGAAGTTCAAGCGTTCTGGGGGTCCTTCTCGTACCAACAGCGACGCAACGGGAACAAGATCGAGAGCCATTTCAACCGTGGAATCCCGATCGACATTATCATGGACAGTGCGAAGCCGCTCATGGAAGGCAAGACACCCGAGCTGTGGGATCTTGGCGTTGATTTCGAAGAGATCAGTTTGGCCAAGGCGCGTGAGCTTGGACTCAAACAGTCAGTCGCTGAACTGCTGGAGATCGACGCGCCTGACCGCCGCACCGTGTTGAGTGTAGGCCGCTGCTGGGGCGGCACCGAGGCGGCGAAGGAGCTCAAAAATGGCGATATCCTCGTCGCCGTGGACGACCAGACCGTGACGTCGTTCCGACAGGTCGAACAGTGCTCCCAGAAGCCCAAGGTGACGCTCCGCATTGTGCGCGATGGTGAGCAGAAGGAGATCGAAGTGAAGACGCTCTTCATGGAGAGCACCGAGCTCAACCGCATTGTGTTCTGGCAAGGGCTCTTGCTGCAGGCGCCGCCGCTGTCGGTGTCGGCACAGCGCAGCATCGACCTGGAGGACGGCGTGTACGTGTCGTGTCGCTACTCGGGCTCGCCCGCGGCGCGGTACGGCCCGCCGCCGACCAGTCGCATCAAGGAGATCGACGGCGTCAAGGTCAAGAGCCTGGACGATTTCATCGACGTGGTCAAGGCCAAGGCCGGGAGCGACTCTGTGCGCATCAAGTACACGGATTTGTCGGGCAAAGACCGCTTGAGTACGCTCAAGCTGGAGCCAAAGTACTGGCCCACGAGCGAACTGGTCCACGAAAACGGCGAGTGGCACCGCAAGTCCGTGCACTAATAGACCAACCACAACCTGCCCGTAGAAAATGCAACATTTCCAGGTACGGGTCGGACCAATGTCGCTCATATTAGAGGGATAGAAGGCTACTGTAGTATTCACGCTTGCAATATGTTCCATGCTCGCCGGTCCACTGCAGGAAGAGGGTCTTTCTTGGATACAGTTGGTTGGTTGGTGGTGAGGGATAGACGCCGCTTTAGACTCAGGTGGCGTACTGCTTAGTCCAGTCCTGCGCGGTAGCGTCGAACGCTTCTTTGTTGGTCTGCAGCTGCTTGGCGATCTCCGACTCGAGCGGGTTGTCCATGTTGGGCTGCGCCAAGATCTGCTTGATGACCGTGAGGCAGTAGAGCACGTTGAGCGTCGGCGTCCAGTTCTCGTTGAACATGTCAGCGCAGATCTCGCCGCTGCTCGTCTTGACGTTCGGGTGGTACACCTTGGTCAGGAACTTGATCTTACGCATACAAAGTATTAGATACTGGCGAGACTAACTAGGGTCTAAGGGGTGGCTAGGTAGAAAGATACCTTGGGGGCTTTAAACGGGTACTCGGTCGGGAACTGGAGGTCGAGGCTGAACACTCCGCCCGAGTATGGCGAGTCCTCCTGTTAGACACATCATCGTCAGTGAACAGTGGGGTCTGAACACCGCTAGACGCGAAATTAGACGTACGGGGCCGGCGACCATCGCGTTCCAGTGCAGGAGGTCGTCGTCGACGGCGCTCACTGTGCACCAGTCGGGCGAGTTCTTCTCGAATTCGGCTAGTTCCTTCGCAGAGCCACAAGGTTAGACGCGCAGGACTAAAGCGGCCAGTTGGACGCTCCGGAGACAGCGCTGTACCTTGGTCAATCGGCGCGCCATGGTGTTGGATGAGAAAGTTGGGCTTTAAACTTTTAGACTTGAAACTGACTGCGCTCGGACGGGAGGAATATTTGGGGAATGAATAGGAAAGAGGGACAGCAAGCTACAGAACCCAGACTGATCGATCTGAGTCTATAGATAGAGATTTTAGATTCTATTTCAACCAATCAGAGGAAAATTACTAATAACCAACCAGATAATGGGTTGAAGGATTGCGAAATGTAGCCATGAAGAGTGATCATCTCGCACATCACCCCCAGAAATGATACGTTCGTAGTGTGGTCCACTGCAATACTGAAGTTCTTGCTCAATTAAGGCGTTGCGGAGATCTTACTACCGGTGCCGACTCCTGCACTGTGATGCTGGCTTACCTTGCTCCACGGCTCGCCACACCGGCTAGTCTTCGTCCGAGTAGCTCTTCCGCAACCAGACAGCAGAGTCTATTTGCTCGTTGAAGTTTGGTATGGTATGTACCTGTGTTACACGGGTCCTCGTCGATGAGTAGGACACTGCAGATGTAGATAAGGTATCGGCAAGTAGAAGCGATCTCTTTCTGTGCGGAGCCATGTCCAGAGCGCTTGGACCAAAACGAACGCGAACGACCTCCACTCTCGTTCACTAGCCGCGGTGCTTTCAGCACACGGTGGACTAGCCGTCGTGAACAGGTTTGGGTAGGATACTAGTGTCTCGGTCATTTGTATGCCAACAAGAACGCCCGCTCGTTGGGAACTTGCCCGCGAGATGCAGAAGCTAATTCTAGATGTCTCAATGAAACAAGAGCTGGACAAGGAGCTCAAGATCGCTGGTAGGAGGTACATTGCGAGTGAAGTTGAGACAGCAGTGAGGTGTATAACCCAATGATTCGTTCATGGCCCCGCTACCTCCCGCTGTCCACAACTCGAATTAACGTGCTAGACGTGCTAGATGTGTGATTGATGTGATCGCAATGCGGCAGGAACGTGGCCGCTGTGGATTTGATCAACAGTGCCTTCCATCGTGCGCTTGCTATGTAGTGAAACCGCTCTGTAGTGGGAAAAGCCTCAACTGTAGCTATCATCTTCAGTGGGCCGCTCTACGTCCAGGAGCAGTTCTTTTGAGTCATCTCTCTCCCTCCCCTAGATAGTTAGTAGAACCCCCTCTCCACGGAGTGTCCCTCGGCGAGCATGGATGCGATCACGCCGTGGCCGTGGCGCACTGCTATCTCAAGTGCGGTTGTTCCTTCCTGTCGCCACAAAAAGCGGATGTCCCGGATGTCCGTCAACACAGCCATTCCCCCCAGTTAGTAGCTCCGACCAATATGCACGCACCGAGGAGACTAACGTCTTGTCGACGTCCCATTTGAGGAGCAGCCCCGCAATGTCGTCGTGGCCAAGCAGAGCGGCTTCGTGAAGGGCGCTGAACCCGTCAGACTATCCGATCCAACCAGTGGTGCCCAATTTCCGATAAGAATGGCTCAAATAGAGGAGAGAGCTGCCATCAGTTTTGCGTACGTCTCGCTGATTCACATCCGCGCCGCACTGAAGCAGGTACTCGACCGTGTCATAGTGGTCTTTCTTGGTCGCGATTTGAAGCGCCGTGTATCCTTCCTTCTGCCAAAAGTAGCCACATTTGCTCAGTGTCATTGACGGTCGTTTGAAGGGAGAAAAGGAAGAACACGGACGTGAGTGGTACTCACGTCCGTGTCGTTGATCTGCGCGCCTTTCTCCAGCAGATCCGCGAGCGCCGCCATGTCGCCCCCACTCGCAGCATCTGCGCTGGAAGGCACATTAGAGCTGCTAGCTGTACCGCCACAAGCCAGCGGATCGTATCGTATCTACCCGTAAACGCATCCTCGATCTTGACAACGCTCATTAGATCTTTTTTTTTCTCCCCACAAAATGCCGTTTCGATATTTGGTGTGGCAGGTTCATCGAAGAGGTCCGTATTGGGTATGGGAGGTTCGCAGCTCTTCAAGATTCATTCCGCGGGAAGCCGCCACCATCACCATGCAGGGCATCGACGCCGCGTTCTTCGACAAGAAGTTCAATGTGCAGCGCTACATACTGCGCTACGTGGTGGGCGCGTCGTCCGACGAGATCCGCCACGAGCAGCTGCAGCGCATCACAAAGTTCCGCGAGATCGCCGACGCCGAGATCGCGGGCGTCGTGGACGAAAATTACGCCAACTTTAACACGAGTCTCGCGCGGTTCACAGTCATCTCCAACCAGCTGCAAGGTACAGAGCTCATCGTGTTTTCTGTATGGACGGACGTATAATTAATGCGTGCGATAGACACCAAGGACAAGATCCGTGAGGTGGCCAAGCGCGCGTCCGACGGCAAAAACATTCTGAGCTCCAAGACCAAGAACCTCCGCGAGCTGCTGCTTCAAAAATACGAGGCCAAAAAGGTCAGTTCCACGCGTGGGACGGGGTGGTGGAAGGACGAAAGCTTGGCTGGTCTAACGCGGAATTTTCTGCTAATAGGTGGTCGACATCATCAACGACATTCAGTACATCGAGGCCGCGCCGTCCAAGATCCACTCCATGATGAGCGAGCACAACTTCACAGGCGCCGTCGACACGTTCACCAAGTCGCTGGACCTCGTGTTCAGCGAGAAGTTGCTGGCGTTCCACGCGATCACGGGCGTGCGCAACACGCTCATGGAGTGCAAGCAAACGATCGAAGACCACTTGATGACCGAGCTCCAGCAGATCATCTACATGAAGGTGCGCTCCAGTCCTGGTTGGCTCTGACGCGTAGAAATCACAGTGTACGTACTCACCGTGCCCGACATACCAGGGAGCGTTTGCCAATTTCGCCAAGGCGAACCAGTACTCGCTGGCGGCGATCGAGCACGAGCTGAGCAGCGACTCGTTCTTGGACTACGAGTTCGACAAGCTCATGTTCCAGACCGACCAGTGGGACAGCAAGAAGGGCAAGACCATGTTCATAGACTCGGCGAGCACGACGCTGAGCGGCGCCACGACCGTTAACCCACTCGAGTCGGCAGTCAGCGCCGTCAAAAAGTGCGCACTGCGACGGCGTTTAGCGCCTCTATTCATCTACTGGATGCTGATATTTAGGCTTGCGCTGCCATTTTGAAACTCTATAGAATCCGCCGCGAGATGGAGGTCATCGGGTCGCTGAAGAGCACGCTCGAGAACGAGCTCAACGAGGTCGTGATCGAGATCTCGCTGATCTGCCGGGGCATTTTCAACTCAAGCAGCTACACGTCGTTTGACAACAGCTTCACTGAAAAAAAGTTCGGCACGCACGACCACTCGGCAAACTTCCAGACGTTTTTGCGGCTCTTGTTCCACGTGCTGCGCCGCATCGCGCAGCGCCACTACCTGGCCGCCGCGTACTTCAACTCCAAGGGCGACAGCTGGAGCTACGGCATGCCCGACGTGGTCGCCAAGATCTCGCGCCTGCTCGAGGTGAGCCACTTTTAATTTTGATTTGGAGTATAGTTGGCGGCGGGCATCCAATTTGACGGCATGCTTGTGGTGTCGAGCAGCGAGTGCTGAGCGAGTACTTTGAAGACAGCACTGCATCGGAGACGCTGACGGCGGCGAGCAAAGACGCGGTCGTGGCGATCGCAGCCGGTGATCTGTTCAAGCTGAGCCGCAACAAGCAGCCCGACGACAGCAGCGGCTCGCGACTCCACCTGCCGCACGACTTCACGGGCAAAGTCATCGAGGAGACGCGCACGCGCGTGTGTGAGCCCAGCGTGTTCCACCTACCGGTCGTGTACGACGATCTCCAGCAGATCTCCAAAGACTTGCTGCAGTTTGCCGCGACCTCCACGTCCGGTCCACAAGGCGTCTTGCAGCCAGCGACGACGTTTATGTCGTTTTTAAACCAATTCATCACGGTTAAGTGGATCCCCAAGGTCAAGGCGCGTGCGCAGCAGTTCCTCACTATGAAACACCGCAGCCCAGCCAGCAGCAGCAGCTGCCGGCTGCCCGTGCCAGCCGACACGTCGTACCAGCCGCCCAGCATCGACAGCCTGCTTTTCATCGCGCAAGAGCTCCGCGACATGATCCAGAAAATGCCCGACTACATGCCCGAGCTCATTGGCGTACTGGACACGACCGTGCTCAAGTGGCTGGACGACTGCGCCGCGATCGTTAAAGACATCCGCGAGCCGACGCTCAACCACCGGCAGGTCATGCAGAGTGTGTCGTTCTCCGAGCTGCTGGCCGCGTTCCACACGTACGAGCTGTACCGGCGCGCCAAACGGAACGGGCCGATTCCATTTCAACAGTCGCGCGTAGCGCCCGTCACTGGACCACCGCTCCCGTCGTCGGCGATAGCTTCCAAGTCGCCGGCAGAATGGATCCGCCAGAAAGAGTTCGAGATGGAAAAAGAGTTCTACGATCCGGACGCGTGGTCCGGCGCGAACGGCGCCAAGGGGCTCTTGATGGACAACTCGCGCCTGGGCATGCTCGGGTACATCAACAGCGCGTGCGACTACATTGCGCAGTTCCTTCAGACGGTCGGCGCTCGCGCCACCAAGCGGACCGTCTCGTTCGGGGTATCTGGCAATACCACCAACGCCAACGCCAATGGCTTGGCTGGGGTCGGCGACGCGCTCCAAGCGACCAGCTGGAAATGCAGCTCGCTCGCGGACGAGTGTCTCTTCTTTCTTCGCCGCGAGATCCGGCTCCACTGCTTCTACTACCTCACGCAGCTCGTGTCGCAGCGCTTCGACCCGAACGACGACCAGGTCACGATGGCGCAGGACGGCGTGCTCTGCCTTAACATCAACCTCTCGTCGATCGAGCACGCGCTGCAGCCGTACCTCTCGAGCGACAAGATGGCGCTGGTGTTTGACGGCATCGACGCGTTGCTCGCGAACATCTTGATCAAAGATCTCCAGCAGATGCAAGGCGCGACCATCACGAAAGGCGGCGTCCAGCAAATGCTGCTCAACGTCGGCGCGCTCCACCAGGGGCTCACGGGCATCTTGTACTCGTACCCCTCCATCACCCGCACGGGGCTCCATTTTGAGCATGCCAAACGCTACTACCAGCTGCTGCTGCTCTCTGAGACGCAGCTAGAACTCTTCTTGCTGGACAATCGCAAGGCGTACTCGAGTGACGCGTACAAATCGCTCTGGCGCGTCGAGACCCCGCACCGCGTGCTGAGCAAAGGCAGCCTCAACAAGCTCGATAGCCTGCTGCGTTAAGTAACCAGCACACATTGCCACTCTTACGTTCGGAACGTGGTCTCAAACTCGCTGGTAAAGTCGGCGATGGACGGGAAGTAGCTGGTCGCGGACGTCGAGTCGAAAAAGTCGCGGCCGCCGCCGCCGGACGAGGACGTAGCCAGTAGGTCAGGCAGCTGGGATAACGATGGTAACACGGCGAGTTGTGAGTGTGCATTGGGGTGCTGCGGTGTCAGGTGTGGCGGTAGCGACAGTCCTGGAGGGTTAAGCAGCGCGCCCAGCGACGAGGATGAGGACGGCGGCGGTGCGTAGACGAACGGCGAATTGCCGCTCGACACGGGTGGCAGCGGCGCTGCGCTGGTTGCGGACGACACCGTGTTGGCGCTCGAGCTGCCCAAGGAGGCCGACAGCGGCAGGAGCTGTGGCAAGGGCGGCGCTGCGGCGTTGAGCAGCGTAGACGCGTGAGGCAGCACATTCTGGACCAGCGGCAGCGGCGCGAGCGTGCGGTCAGCGAACGTCAGCGACTGGATCGACGACGCCGGCGGCAGTACAAACTGCAGTGGCGCAATCTCAATCGGCGGGTGGTGGTGGTGCTGATGCTGCTGGCGCATCGCAGCGATCGGCGGCGGGAAGTCGTCGCTGCGAATTGGTGGTCCATTGGCGCCCAACGCCGCCGCGGGGGGTAGCGCCGCACCCGACGTCGTCGAACCAAAGCGCCCCTGCATCAGCGGAGACGACAGCCGCGCAGACGGCGCAGCAGGCTGCTGTCTGGGCTCGTCGGTACACGATGACGATCCGTCGTCCGACTGACTCTGTAGCTGCTGCTGCTGGTCGCGTCGCCGGCGCATGCGTAGCTTCTCGCGCTCGCGCAACCGCTGGAGCGTCTGGTCGTCCATGCCGGCGCGGCGCTGGCGCTGCTGCTGGTTGCGCCGGATTTTGTCTTCCGCAGTCATCTTGCCGCGCCGCGCCGCCTGTCTCAGCCGGTTCTGCTCGCGGATCGCGTCCAGCTTGTCGCCGTCCAGCATCTCGCGCCAGCGTCGCTGGCGGTCGCGTCCTTGCTCGCGCCGCTGGCCGTCCGCGCGGCCAAAGTACCGGTACTTGGCCGCACGCATACTCGCTAGACGCCTGCGTCGCTGCTCGGGTGTTTCGTTCTCCGCTGGCGCGTACGCCGCGCGGATAAACTCGGGCGTCTCCATGTGTGTATCCGAGAGATGATGCGCGTTCTGCATGTAGCTCTTCGCACTGATTCAGACGATTCTCGACGGTTTCTGACTTCTTTTCTCGACGGTCAAAAACTCAAACACATTGTCCAAAACTGTGTCTGAGTCTGAGTCGATGGATGTGAATGGAAGAGCTCCTTCAACGGGAGAGGAGATGGCAAGGTCGGACGACGAGGATGCGCCTGGGTCACTACTGTCAGCGCCCACGTCGTCGCGCTGTTGGCGCTTCTGCCTGCACATCGCGTACTATGGCTCGGGCTTTGTCGGGTGGCAGCGCCAGATTGAAGCCACCAATTCTAGCCTCAGCAGCATCCAGGACGTGGTCGAGACGGGAGTGACTCGCGCCGTCGGCGCGCCGCAGCGCGTCAACGTGACCAGCTGCAGCCGCACGGACGCCGGTACCCACGCGCTATATGTACGTGTAGCCCTGTACTTGCTGTAGCCTGGTCAAAGGGTTCCGTTTACTGACGTGGTGGTGCAATGTGCAGCAATACGGGACGATTAAACTGGACGAGGACCCTCGCCTGTCGACGATTGAGCTGCAGCAGCGCGTGAACGGCCTGCTGCCGGACAGCGTGCGCATCCTGAGCATTGAGCAGCTGCATTTCTCGGTGAAACCGTCTCGCTTCCGGTCCAAGTACAAAAAGTATATCTACTACATCCAGCAGGGCCACCGCCCGGACCTCGAGCTCGGCAAGTACTCGTGGTTCCTCGGTCGCCGACTCGACATTGCGCGTCTGCGCGAGGCGCTCAGGTGGGGCTGGCAACGCCGAGATTGCAATCTGGTCCTTAATGCGAAACTAAACTGATTTGCTTGAATTCTGGGGACTAGCTTGATCGTCGGGACCCACGACTTTCGTCCGTTCTCGCAGGGCATGCACAAGGCCGAGCTGGCCGACCGGTGCTCGGTGCGGACTCTGATCTCGGCCCGAGTCCGTGTGAGACGGTGAGTCGAAATGCCGTAGCAGTTGCCGTACCGAGTGTGGTACATAGCTAACAGACGACTTGGTCTCGTTCTAGGAATGTGGTCTTCTCGCTGGATCCAGGCAACTGTGGGAGCGGTGACCTCGTCGAAGATCCGGCTTCGTTGTACGTGGCACCGCATCAAGATATTATATCTAAAGCGTCGATCGAGGAAGAAGGGCCAGAGCCAGAAAGTCTGCACAAGAAGCGGAAAGTAGACGTGACTGTGAAAGCGCCAGTTCACTTTGTCTGCGTCGAGCTCGTGGCCACGGGGTTTCTGCGGCACATGGTGCGGCGCATCATCGGAACGGCGCGACCAATCGCCGAAGGATCTTTGCCAGCGACGCGCATGAAGCAGGTTTTAGACGGGGAAGTTCAGCCGGGGCCGTCGGCGCCGTCGAAAGGGCTCTGGCTCCACCGCACATGGCTGACCGAGGCCGACTGGGACCAGGATGAGACCAAAAATGATTGATAGAATAGACGCCAAGCGGCATATTTTTCAGAGCTCGTCGTGAACGTCTGCGTCCTGCAATTCACGCGTGGCGGCGAGCGCGAGCACACGCTCGATGTGCTCGAGGAGAACTTTGCCGATCACCTCGGGCGAGTACTTGGCGACCATGTCGCGTCGACCTTGCTGTCCTTTCTCACGCGCTTCTTCTGGGGAGCGATGCACACGTTGGAGTAACTCCACAAGGTGGGACACGGAAGGTTCAGCCCACTTGTGACCTCGAAAAGCACCGTCTTTGATCTGTGAAACGACACGATATTCACTGTAAGTGACTTGTGCAATGGCTCGAGGCCGAACCTAAGGAGAAAACCAACCTCTACGAGTCCGTCGATGCGCAGCGGGTACGAATTGTCTTCCGTCATGTACTCTGTCGTGCCGCTCCAAAACGTCGAGATGATCGGCAGCGCCATCGCCATGGCCTCCACGTGCGGCCGTCCCCAGCCTTCTCCTCGCGACGGCAGTACAAACGCCGTTGCGGCTTTGTACATAGCCGGGAGCTGATGCTGCGGGAGCTGCGGGGGCATCACATAGACGAACGGTAGCTCGCGTAGTGGCTTGCCCATTTCCGCTGTCGCGAATTCCTCGACAATTTGCATGAAATCCGCGGCCGATTCCGTGGCGGTGTGGTACGCACTGGTCAGAATCACCAACGCTACGTCGTCATGAGCTGTAAACGCCTGGAAATACGCCCTCAGTAGCACCCGCCACGCCTTGCGCTCCTCCCACTTGAAGACCGAGAGGAACACCGAGGTCTTGTGCGTGATTTGTGCGTGGTCCATCACTTCACTGGCAAGATCGTACGGCGTGTCTACGGTCGCGGGGTCAAAGAAATGCACATCCACGGCCTCCGGCAAGACATATATTGACTCGGGTCGCACGCCGCCGTCCACAAAGATCTTCTGCTGGAACTTGGTCGGCACCCAGATCTCGTCCATCTTGTTCATGCGGTCGGCCCACCCGCTGGGCACGCGGTCGGTTTCAAACATGGTTCTCCCCACCGTGTACAGCGCCCGAGGCGGCGGACACCGCGAGGTTTTGTAGCGCGCCGGGTGCCACGCGCCGGGCTCCGAGTGGCAGACCGCGAGCGCCACGCGGGTCTTCTGGAGCCGCCAGTGGAACTCGTGCTCTTCGATCCAGTGCTGCCAAGGCACCGCATTTGTCTACTGAGTTTTTGCATGGGGTATACAGAACTAATAAACGGACGTACCTCTTGCAGCCGCTCGCGCATCTCCTCGGGCAGGTCGCGGATAAACGCGGCGTTGGGTGCGTCGCCGTGTTGCGTGACAAATAAGCTGAACGTGCGCTCGTTGCGGAGCTTCCTGTAGTCATTTCCGCCGTCGTCTGAGCCAGAGGCAGCTGCATGCAAGTGGGCGTCGTTGGCGTTGGCGTCGGGGTCGCGTTGGCGCTGCAGCTCGCGCAGCGCGCTCTCTTTTCGCGCCTGCGTCGCCAGGTCGATGGCTTCGACGTACGAATGCGCCTCGCTGCAGTACCCGCCGCCGCTCAGGAACGGCGCATACCACAGCACCGCCGGCGGTGGTGATGTGGCCGTAGGAAACGCGCGTGTAACCCTCGCCAACAGCGCTGTAGCCAGCGTTGCAGCAGCCGCGAGGCCGCGCCATCCTTTGAGAGTCGTCGTCATGTCCACTTCGGATTTTGGATCCAGTTGGTTGAAGAGCACCTTGATTCTTCTTGGTAGACCGTATCCCTAGCACAGTATATAACCCCTCGTTTTAGTGACCGTATCTTTCCTGGCACTATTCCCGAATCAAAGCGCTCCATTTCCTGGGTGCGGTCGTCAAGCTAACATGGCGGCGCTCAAGCAGATGATGGAGGAGGCGACGGTCTTCCTCAAGCAGGAAAAGTACCAACAGGCGCTGGACGCGGCGCGCCGCGTGTCGCAGTTCAACAGCAGCAACTTCCCGGCGCTCATGTGTGTTGGCGTGTCGAGTTTCCATCTGCAGTTGGTACGTTTGTTCAGATCAGATCGACCTTTGTTGGTTTCCCTCGCTGGTTTGTAATTGAAACTAAACGCAGTTTTGCTGACGGCGCGATAGTGGGAAGACGCCGAGACGGCGCTGCGCCGCGCTGCGGATCTCAAGCCGGAGCTCCCGGCGCCCTGGAAGGTACGAGGAGCCCAAGTTGGAGATCAGTTCGACCAGGTTTATATTTTGAATTTCGTTTTGTTTTGATGCCGTTGGTAGAATCTAGTGGATGTGTTCGACGCGACGGGTGAGGCAAGCAAGAAGATCGAGGTGCTGGAGAAACTCGTTGGCGTATTTCGAAGGTTCGTCTTGGTTTTTAATTTTGTTGGGGGGGGGGGGGGGGATTACCAACTATTTGTTTTGTT
>JAADWZ010000207.1:0-50889 GCA_023336445.1 Pythium dissimile | reverse complement strand
GACGTGACAGTACACGGCAGCGGCGGCAGCTTTGCCCTGCGCGTCCCCAGAGCCGACATCCACGCCACGATCCAAGCGTCGCCGTGGCGCCAAGTCTTGACTGCGCTCGCTCTTATTCTGGTCGTCACGGATATTCTTCGAACAGCTCTGATGATCCGACCGCGAGACTTCTATGATCAGGTCGGTGTCGGCACTGTGATGTACTGGGGTCCGTACGAATACCACACAGCACACTTGGCCGCGCAAGTATATGATGAATCGTCCTCGGATCATCTCGGCGCGAACGCATCCCGTGACGGAGAGCCGCTACAGGCACTGGCTCTGTGGCCGTACAAGTTTGATACTCTCTCGGTCGCGCCACGAGCCACTGCGGAGTATCTGAACGTGCTGTCGTATCCGCCGTGCGTGCCATATCGAGGTTCGTACCAATCGTCGCAGCTGGAGCCGCGCGTCGTTTTCAACATAGTCGATGACCTGGTGGCGTCCGTCCACAAGCTTGCTGGGCAGCTCGGGCCAGTGATGAAGCATTTCATCATCTATACGAGAAGCAACTGGATCGACCGGCTTCACCACGTCCTTCTACAATTCTTCACGTCGAACCACGATGGTCGCCTGCACACGGTATATCAATTCCCCCGACCCAGCGCACAGCGCAACCGCAGCCGCCACAGTGTTTGCGATCTCGCCAAGAACGCGGGCTCGTTCTCCAGTGGCTCGACTCCGCTGATATGCTCGGATTCGATCCCTTGGCTATGCGACCATCCGATCTATCCCACTGGATTGCGCATGATTCCGATCTGGGAGCACGTTGAGATCCGTGGCAACGACTTGCAACGGCGATATCCTGGCGTGGAGCTTGAGCTGACCATGTTTGTCTCGACCTTGGTAGAAAAAACGCACCAATCCAGCTTTTCCTAAGTGTCAACTACGTGACCGAGATCATTGAAGTGACAACACTAACGCGAGGGAGACGGTGAGATCACAACCACACAACGTATCAGACAGTCTTTGTGGACGACTATCGATACAAGAGATCAGCGATCGAAAGCGACGACGATCATTGGGTGGTCACCATGTCACTACTTCGCGGGCTCTCGCAGACGTACATGTGGATTCGAGTTGGGCTCTTGATCTGGGCTGCAACGACGCAACAGTCTCTGAGAGAAAGTGCAGCAAAGGCTTCATTCAAACTCTTGTCGACACTTTCCGCACCGTGATGAAAATCCCAGGCCACGTCATCGTCTATGGAAGCTGGATACCGATCGTGGGGTACTCACTAACGCACTTGATGGACAAAGCCTAGTCCAAATCGTCGGCAAATTTGCATGGTCTTCCATCGGGGGCTTCTACACATTTCATCCCATCGAGTACGTGCTCGCAGCCTCCATCCAGATGCTCAATGTGTGGACGATCGCACTCCTGTGAAAAATCGCGTTCCAGCTTTATCGAATTGGCACCCGTGGGCGCAAGGAATCACTAGATATTGCACGCGATGGCTACCTCAGCTTTCGGTGCGATTGGATCAGCTTGATTGCGTGGTTGTCGACATTCGGCTTGATGCGAGCGCTGCATTTTCGTGACACCAATGTGCTCTCCGTGAGAGAGCTGCCGTCAAACTTCCCACTCGTCGGCAATCAGAATCTGGAGCTGTATCGCAATTTCGTCGACTACGGAGCACGCTTCGATCTCACTTGCACCTCCATCGCATTGGTATTCGTTCTAACTGGAGGATGGATCGTCTCGACGGCTCTACGGAAATCGACTGGAAATGGCAGCAGACATTTCGTACGTCGGACCTCCTACGTGCCATTCAGTGCAGGTCGTATTTACTCATGGCTCACAGTCGACGGGTTCTGGTACATCGATCGTCGACGCGCCGTCAGAAGTGACGCTCGTGTTCACCTCGATCCTATTTGCCTCGACCGACCGACGCGACAGACGCTGCTAGACGAAACAAAGCGAGCTGAGAGACTAGAAAAAGAACTGATGTGCTGTCGCCCGCCGACAACTCCACTTCACTGGCGAAGCTCACGTGGGTGTCCCGTTCACGAACCAATCTTCGAAATCCACCGGCGAGCCGGCGAGATCTGGTCGATTGTGCGTCTCATCAACACGGTTCACTTGACAGACCCGCTTGTCTTCATCCGTTTGTACATCGTGCGCGTGGACCTGTTCATCCACCACGTCCACGTTCGTGGTCAGTCACCAATCTTCTAGTACTTCCGGTCCAAATACCGTCGCTGGAGCCGACGGATGCGTATTTCTGTGCGTCCGTTCACCAGGCCAGAGCAGGAGAGCAGAGTTGCATTTCACACGACCCGATCACGCTAGAGCTTGTGAGCACCGTCGACTCGCGTGTCGTTCCGTGGCACGTGCTCGTTAAGTGTGGGTGAAGAGGAAGACACTCTCCCAGCCGGGTTCTCATCGATCACGGTGCAGCGCGCGTTGACTCATTCTTCACTTCTGGCCCGTCATCGTCGCTATTGTACTGTTTCCTCCAGGTCTCAATGTTGTTGATTTCGAGTTGCAGGAACATTTCCTCTTTGTCGGTGCCGCGCGTGGCGAGTGGAATCGCATACCGACGTCGTTCAGCGTGGTTGCGGTCCCACGAGCGCTGGTTCTCGATCGTCGACATGATATTCGCCCGTTCTGCGACCCACCGCTGCTCGGATTTGGCGAGAATCTCGGAATACGTGTTGCCCATCATCGCGATCAGCAGGTTCACCAGCAAGATCATCACGAGGATGACGTAACAAACCATGAGCACCTGTGTGAACGCATTCATGCGGCCCTCTGTGTAGTTATCCTCGTAGTTGACCTCTCCCGTAAAGCCGGCAATGACCAGCATGCGGCCACGGTGGACCAGCGTCTCCAAGCCGACGCGACCGTCAGCGACCAGATACACCGCCTGCGAAAAGCCCGCCATGACCGAGAAGTACACGAGCACAAAGCGCATGATGTCGTTCTGGATCATGGAGAGGATCATGATCACAAACGGGCCCGTCGTGCGAAAGCCGAGCAGGAAAAAAAACTGGTAGATCCATGCCATCACGATAGCGACTGCCGTGAACGCGTCGTTCAGTTCCTGCAAGTCGAGAACTCGCGCAAAGCCCGCTGCAAACATGCACAAGCTCGTAATCAGCGTACACACGTTGTCGAGTCGCCCCGCGCCGGCTTCGGTGATGTACGAGCGAAAGTTGAAAAGCAGCTGGTAGCCTTCGTTCATGAACTTCACAGTTGTGAACGTGTACGCGATGACCTCACACAGGCCGAGAACAATTCGGTGGAAGACTGGCGTCTTGTCGTCTCGATACGCAGCTGTCTGGAACAAGGTCGACACGTTAAACGCCACCAAAAACAACATGTAAAACCATAAACGGGTTCGAAATAGCCCCTTGCCGACGTATTTCCACTTCTTGACGAGCAGTTGTCGAACTTCAATGAGATCTAGCATCTCCACGCGCTTCTCGAGCACCCCCGGCAAATCTCTTTTTGAGATCGTGCTGGACAATCGTTCAAGCGAGCACATGCACTGAATGGCTGTCTTGTACCCTAGACGGCCTTGCGGCGCCAGCGGGTACGGTAGCGTAGACATGACCGAGTGGAGCCACTGTAATCGACCGTGATTTGCTATAGGCATTGGCATCGGTTCTTCCAGCTCGAGAAGAGGCACGTTTAGCGCAGTAATGGGACCGTAGCTCCATGCGACTGATGTGACTTGCTGCAGAATGTGCTGGAACATTGGAGCATTACCGAGAGCTGCAGCGAGCGAGAGCGGCGTGAGGCCATCGCGATTGCGCTGCAGGAAGAAGCCGTTCATCATCTTGTCGTGGCGTACGTCGTCTACACGACGTAGGAAATCCACGAGCGATTCGTGCTTCAACTTGGGGGAATCCGAAACAAGCAAGGCAATGCGAGCGCGTTGACGTTCTTCGTCGGTCTTTTCTCGGCTGAGGGGTGCTTCAAGTGGCGAAATTCCATTGCCATCGATGTCTGGCGCTGCGTCGATGTCCGCCAAGCTGAAGCCCGTCTTGCCCAGAACAAGAATCGCAAGGCGAATCGCGAAATTGGCCACTTTTGTCAAATCGTGAATTACAGCGAGGTGGAGTACGTTGTTGCCAAAGCTGTCGGTCGTAAAGATTGTCGTTTCGAGGTTTTCATCTTCGCCCTGCTTGTCGTCTGGGGTCTCGTCGAATAGACCCGACACCGTCACAATCGCGGACGTAGCAACTGGAAAGATTTTATCCACATTCTTCGCTGTAGGCTTCGCAATCGCACCAGGATTCAGTTGCTGAGAAAGAGCTTGCTGCTGATGCTTCAGCTCTAAAACGGAGATCGAGCCGCAAGGGCGGAGCTTTGGCTGTTTCTTGATCTTCTCGGCCGCTTCGAGAATGCTGAGCGCGATGTCGATTTGGTTTGAAGACAATGCAAAAAGCAGCGGAGATCCTCCAAAGTAGCACGCTTTTCCCGGCCGAAAAAACTTGCCGACTGTTTCCGCATTGATGAGCTCCGGCACTTCGTCGAGCAGTCACTTGGCCAGCCGACAATTGCGCTGCACGATCGCAATGTGAAGAATGTTCTCGCCTTCGTATGGCGACAACTCGCCAATTGCAGTCTGGAGCGTCGAGTATGTCAGTGCGGCGAGGTCCTTGCGCTTGAGAACTAGCGTTTTGCCGAGCTCGTGGTGGCCGTAGAGGAACGCGACATGAACGGGCGTGGCACCGACCGAGTCTCTCAACTTGAGGCACTCGCCGCTGTCGGCGTTGATAAGTTCGAGTGCTCGCTCCGAATCATTCTCCTTGACCGCCTTGAAGATTCCCGCCTCGTGGTCGAGCACCTGCTGCGCGACGACGTCCACACGAGCCCCCAAACCGAAAGCTTGGAGGAACTGCGAGCGCACGTTGTAGGTCTTGACTCGAATAGGTCTTCGCCCCATCTTCAATGCATGGATCTTATCTGACCCGGTCTGTGGAGCTGCGTGGATTGGTTGAAGTGGAGAAACCTGCAAGTAAGTGCCATCGAAAAGTCACAACGCCCACCAAGCGGCGCCCTGCCCAGAAAATTCGAGCGAATCTATTTTGCACAGTTTCCCTACAAAAAGAGGGCAACGTCGGGGCCACGGCCAAAGAGCTGGTTCCACGAGGGCGGGCATACAAACGGAGGCGGCGACGGGAAACCAGCCACGGCGGTGACCGCTGGCAGTTGGATCTCGAGATATTGCAGCACGTACGACGCCATGGCGACCGCATCGGGAACATTGTCGCCCTCCGCACACGAGAGCACGAAACTCACAAATCCAAGACTATTCGACGCTGTCGCGCGAGCGTGCAGCAGCGACGCGACGCCGACGCCGCGGAAGTCGTTCCACGGCGCCGAGTCCGCGGTCTCGGTCGACCGGGTCATCTCCAGGAACTTGGAGTTTCGGAGCGAAGTGGCATCCGGAGCGAACGTGATCGTATGCAGCGGCCGACTGCTCATTCAACAAAGACACAATCCCTATTAGTGACCGAGATCAGCAGGCAGATCACGAACGACAGACGAGGAGGGGAGTCGCACCGCTGCATGTTGGGGTCATGGCGCAGCATGTCGTCGGCGCCGGCGACCACGACGAGCGAGGAAAAGCCGCTCGCGCTCGCCCACGCGACTAGTTCGTCGCAAAACGCGCGCGCTTTGCCCTTGATAACGTCTGTGCGCTGTTGGATGAGCGTCACGTGGCGTGACGGAATGCGAAACACTGCGCAATTCAAGAGAAAGAAACGGCGAATAAATCGACCAACCAGAAAAAACCAACACATATAGTGAAAGAGCGGTGTACCTTCCAGGTTGACGCACAGCGCATTGCGGTCCTGCGCGCTGAAGGCCGTGGAGCCGGCGATCGGCGGCACCGCCGTGGTGAAGAGATGGCCGACTTTCTGGATCTCTGCGTCCTACAATGAACGATAAGTCCCAGCAATCCCCTATATATGAGAAAGTGTTCTATACGTACGCATTCAGATCCGCGCTGGAGCAGCGTGTTGACGATGAGGTCGACAGTGAGTTGGCCGAGGTTGGCATAGGAGACGGCCGGCTACTCTCGACAAAAACCAGCATTCCTTCTGGTTAGACGTCGGCGTTTAAAGCCAGACCGGCATGGGCACAACCGCAAAGGACACGGCTACGCACCACAATCAGTGTGTCGCCTTTAAACATCTCGTGTGCTGCCTGGGCATCCGCGCAATTGCTTGCACTTGCAGGAAAAAACTCCATGGTTGCTCCTTACTCCTAGACTTGATTCGCTTGGTTTCCTTTGAGCGATCTGGAAAGTTGGGTATAGTACCAATAAAGTACCGGTATGCCGATTTCGGATGTTGTCGAGAGGCGTTAGATATGGATATGACACATAAATTTACATCTGTTCTGTCCGCTCCATATCCAACTAATTGAACGATTGTGCTTGTGCGAAGTCGACGAGGATTCCCGATTTTCCTGGCGCTCCAAAATGATATACTTTGACGCTGGTGCTCGACGGTGTGGGCTCATCCACAATCGACTAGAAGGTTCAACGGAACAGTCGCTGAGCTGACCATTCCAACCAGCTCAAACTCACAGCGCTTTTGGTGGATCAAAACGGGCGACAGAAAGCAAGAATCGTCAGGGGATGTATCAGCATCCACCAGCGTGGTCGCGGGGCCGGTAGCGCCAGCAGCTCTGGCAGTTGGTTCCGGCAGTGATACCGAGTGACGGCGATACACATACAGCTCCCTCCCCAGAACGCGCAGTTGGAAAAACACGAGTGGATCGGAGAGCAGGCCGATATTCGTGAGTCGCACCATGGACTGCACCTCGAGGCTTCTCGCCCCCACAGTGAACAGTGCTTCGTGGCGACGGCACCCTCGCACAGCGTGCCAATGGAGCGGCAACGAGACGAAATCGCACATGTCGCACCGCCCGCGCGATTGCTTGCGGGTCAATGGTAACACCGCGCTCAGCGCTCGCGACGACCAGCGGAAGATCTGTTCCAAGAGCGAGGAGTGTCGAGTAGGAGGCAAGGAAGCCGCCTCGGCCGATGCCTGGATTGGTTTCAGGTTCATGAACCAGAGCACGCTCAGTGCGGATCTGGAAAAGAGAACACCGGTGCTGGCCGGCACATACAGAGTCCGACATAAGAATGCACGTGTGTGAACAGTGTGACGCCGCGGACGCCCCATGGCTCGCACGAGGTGGACGGTCGCCGCGATGAGTACTCCCGCTACCACGGTCGTCTTGACGTCTTGCGGGTACCCGAAATCCGACGCGATGTTCACGTCGCTTTGGCTGGAGCTCCAGCTTCCTTGTCCAACCGACCGCGAGACCAGAATGAAGCTGCGCACGCGGCTGTCGCGAAAGCGCAACGCCCGTAGAAACGAGAATATGGTCAGAACCGAGGTGACGCCGATGAACATGCCGCGAAATGCGATCAGGCCGTGCTGCGGCACCCACGGGCCGCTACGATGTCTCCAAAAGCGATTGCCCACCGAAAGCGCGCATTTCCACGCCAGCGCGATCATCCAGATGTTGCGCATTTGGATGCTCGCGACGCTGACGAACGCGACCAAGTCGAACGTGAAGAAGCCGTTGGAGCTGGACCAGAAGTTGTCGCTAATGAGATGGACGAGGCCGCAGTCGATGAAGTGTGCGACTGAGTAGGCGAGAATGGGCAGCCAGCTACTGTACAGGATTGTGTGGCTTGGGACGCGCACGAGAGTCTTGAAGATGATCCAGATCTTGGTTCTTGCTGAAGCAGTGCGTATCCGAGGTTCCTTGAGACGGGTCTGAGAACAGGTCCAGAACAGCAGCAGAACACGCAGCCATATGTAGACTTGTGCCACGGCGCGGAACAGACTCGTCACGGCTTTGAGATCTTCGGTCGACGTCTCAATTGTGGCGCGCTCGTAGCGGTAGTCGTCCAGGAAAACGGTCCGGCACCGGTCGGAAGAGCTGCACGTGCGGCCTCGAATCAGCGTCGTGACCTCCGTGTTGTCGCTCTCGAAAAACACGGTCGGCAGTCGTACTTTCTGACTCTGGAGGTTGCTTTGCGTCGTGATCATCGTGACCTCCAAGGTCATGTTTGGGTACTGCTTTTGGAGAGCGCTTACACGGAGAGCGATGCTGTCAGCGAGCGAGACCTGCTTGGCGGCGCCGAGGGTGGGGTGGTCACAGCGCCATGCGACAACCGAGCGACACAGCAGCGGACGATGCCAGTCCACGGAGCTGTACTGAACCGAACAGACGTTGAGCGGCAGCAACGCCTTCGAGTTCATGGTGAACCGGTGAACAGTATGGGTCCGTGAATCGACTCGATAGCCCGACTTGCCCAGGACGACGTGGTGCAGTCGATCGGCCCAGTAGTTGGTGGTCATAAACACCAACGGAACGTGCGCGTGCAGCGTGTGCGAGAAGAATCGCTGGTGGATCGCAGTCGTGAGCTCGTCCAGCATCCCGAACACCGTGGTCAGCGCGAGTGTGGTGTCCGCGCAGCGCGATCTGTACAAGAGACATGGCGGATACGCGCCCACACCGAGATGCTCCGCTAGCGCGCGCGTGGGAATCGACAGCGAGTCGAACTTGTACGCCCACACGTCGATCGCGTCGACGGTCAAGTCGCCGCTGAAGCCACTGAGTGACGAGGAGGCGTTATCGTTGGAGACGGTGCGGTTGACATGCACGACTGGATAGGCGTACGGCCCATAGTACATCGCTGTGCCCGGGCCGACTCGTGGGTAGTACGAGAACAAGTCGATCGATAGCCCCGTGCGTGGGATATCGGAAAGCGCGAGCAAGATGCCGACCAGCGAGTAGAGGCAGCGGATGTACGAGAACGAGATGCGCCCGTCAATGTCGGACGGCGGAGTGCGCACGTGGACCGCGCGCCCGCTGCGGCTGTCGTGGAGTGTGAACACGTCGTCACTGTCATGATCTGATACACCTATTGGCTGGATCATGGGCGGCGAGCCATCAACGAATCGATACGCAGTTGCGGACGCGTTGTGCTCAACGAAGGAAGGTCAGGCACGGGGCTCGATCAGCCATGGTCGTATTGTGGTATTTTTGGCTTGGAAGGTCAGGGCAGAAGATGGGGCTGCCCACTGTTCAACTAAGGCACACATGAAAATCTCTTGTATTGTGGAAGAGGTGCGCGTCCCAGCAGATACTCGAATGTTCAAGTAGAACACGTACACTGAGAGGCTGGAAGCTCAGTCGCGCGAATCGATAGGTGTCAACCACAATGGACGAGCACGCCCCACGGCAGCGTCTTTGAATTGACCGACGTGAGCAGCCGCAGCCGTCCGCTTGAACTCGACTCGCCAATCTCCTCCAGCGGGGCTGGCAAGAGGTATCCCGTCCGCACGGTATCAGCTTCTAGTGGCCCTTGCGAGTCTGCGGCGTTCGCCTTCGAGTACAGATACAGCTCGAAGCCAAACAAATACACGCCCAGCAGCGTCA
The DNA here is from genome assembly GCA_023336445.1 of Pythium dissimile. Lineage (NCBI taxonomy): Eukaryota > Oomycota > Peronosporomycetes > Pythiales > Pythiaceae > Pythium > Pythium dissimile. Next base: position 41,427 of record JAADWZ010000207.1, on the reverse strand, counting down.
ACGGATCCGACAGAAACGCCAAGTTGGCGAGCCGCACCATGGCCCACACTTCGGGCCCCCGTCGCTCCACGCGGAAGAGGTGGTCGTGATACACGCAGCCTTGGACGCTGCGCCAGTGGACCAACGACTGCGCGCGGTTACACACCGAGCACCTGAGGTGGGCCTTCGGCGTCGGCGGCATCAACGCGCTTTCGAGCACCTGCGACGAGATTACGAGCAGTGTGGACGGCAGTGGTCCCTGGCGGCTCTGCGACAACGCCACCGACGCGGTCGGCTTGGCACGCTTGGTGGGCTCGTTTAGTCCCAGATTCCAGTAGAGATGGAGCATTGCGCGCGGCCAAAGCCGACCGGCGCTGTGTGGGATGTAGTACGTGTGGCAGAAAAAGTAGCGGGTCTGTCGCTTGGTGCAGAGTGACACCAGCCGCTGCATGAGCTGGCCGCAGAGGACGACCACCATCGTAGTTGTGATCGTCGTCTTGACGTCTAAGCGGTAGCCAAAGTCGGCGATGTTGGCGTAATTCGGCGGGAAGCGCAGCCCGTTCGTTGGCACGTGGCGCGCCAACGGCGTGAACCCAGCAATGTCGGTGTCTCGGAATCGCAGCGCGCGAAGAAACGAGAACACGGTGACCCACGAGATGAAGCTGATGAAAATGCCACGCATCGCCACGATGCCGTTGCGGGGCGCCCACGCGGCACCGCGCGACTTACCGTGGGTCTGCGCGAACAGCAGCAGTTTCCACACGAACGCGATCATCCACACGTTGCGCATCTGCACCGAGGCTGACTGCACGTAGCTCACGAGCTGGAAGTTGAACAGGCCATCTGTGGACGCCCAGACGTTGTTGCTGATGAGGTGCGTGAGACCCGAGTCCATCACGTGCGCGGCCGAATAGCACGCGACCGGGAGCCAGGACCCGTAGACGACCACGTGGCTTGGGATGCGACTGAGCGTCGCAAGCGTGGCGAAGATCCGTACAGTAAGAGGCCGAGAGCGGTATCGCAGCTCGTCGCTTCGTGCACAGAACGCCCCCCAGCAAAGACACAGGAAGCGGAGCCAAATGTACCCTTGCGCGGCCGCGCGTAACCCAGACGTGACCATGCGCCAGTCGTCGTTGTTGCTGGTGAGCGTCGCGCCTTCGTATCGGTAGTCGTCCACAAATACGGTCTCACAGTGCGGCGAGCGGGACGTACAGCGAGACCCGCGGATCCACGTGGTGATCTCCACGTTCTCCATCGTGTAGAACACAATCGGGAGTTTGCTCGTGTAGGGCTCGCTCGTGATGATACTCCGCGTGGTGACGACCGTGAGGTCCAGCTGCAGGTCGGGATATCGGCGCTGTAGCGCCGCAAAGCGCAGCTCGATATGCCGTGGAATCGACACCATGGGCGGCGTTGCTGGTGCTGGAAGCGGCGGGAGCGGATGTTTAAACCGCCATTGCACGGGCAGATCGCAGACGTATGCGCGCTGCACGCGTCGATGGCGTGGGAGTGATTTCTGTCCGCAGAGCCGCCAAGGGTGTGTGGTCAAATTGGTGCTTTCAAAGGGATAGAACCGAACAGTATGGAGCCGCGTGTCTTGGCGCTTCCACGCTGGTTTGAGTACGATGTGGTGCAACCGGTCGAGCCAGTTGCTGCGCGTCAGGAACACAAACGGAAGCGTGCGGTCGGTTGTGCCTGGCGCGAAATACGTGCTTTCCATCGAGGAGATCCAGCTGTCGATCATCCGAAACGCAGTCTGCAAGCTTAACGTCGGCGCTGGACACGGATGTTGGTATAGGATGCAGTCGGGGTAAGACCTGAGCGGGAGGTGGCCGGCGATCGCGCGCTGGGCGATTGACAGCGTGTCGAACTTGTACGCCCACACGTTGGCTGCTGTCGTTGGCACATCTTTGCGGGTTCCTGTATATGCGAAGGCTGCTGATCCATTAGCAGAGCGATTGATGTGGATGCTGGTGTACGCGAAGGGCCCATACGACCAGTAGACGCCCGGCGCGGCCGATTTGTATAGTGTATCCAAGTTGAGACTCAGCCCCGTGCGCGGGATGTCGGTCAGCACGAGCGCAAAGCCGATGATCGACACGATGCAGCGCCAGTAGGAGAACTGCACGCTCGCTTGGATGTCGGAAGATGGCAGGCGAGCGCAGTGGCGCTGGCCAGCGGCTGAGCCGACGAACACGACGATCTCGTCTCGACGAGCAGCAGCAGTTGACGGCGATGGCTGAGCTAGCACTGACGCGCCGTGGTGAGCCATGTCAACGGTCGTAAGTGTTCGTGGGGCTGGAGCCAGCCCGCCCCTTCGTTCGCCGACTGTCGGATGAGCTCACTATTTATGACCATTGCATGACAAGGTAGCCCATATTTAGGCTGCTCATTTCACCAACCGCGAGACGACAATGTGAGGTCGTTCGTGGGCTCCAAATGAAGGAGCCAAGCGACGGAGCCACCAGAATCTATACCAAGCATCTTTAAAGAAAGTGCATTTCAGAGACAAATTTTCAGATTCAACACGACTCTTTCTCAAAAGTCACGACGGCACAAAGATTCTAGCCCTGTCTGCCGTTTTTTCATTGTAGCGGTCCACCTTAGTCATCCAGCTGCTTGCCGCGGCTGAGTCGGCCGAGCCCGTTGAGCGCGGCGACGCGGTAGGCCTCGGCCAGCGTCGGGTAGTTGAACACGGCGTCGCGGAAGTAGGTGAGCGAGCAGCCCATGGCGATGGCGACCTGGCCAATGTGGATAATCTCGGTGGCGCCTTCGCCGATGGCGTGGACGCCGTGGACCTGGAGCGACTCCGGGTCGAAGAGAATCTTGAGCATGCCCGAGGAGCCGCCGCTCATCTGGCCTTTGGCCAGCTCCGAGTACTTGGCGATCCCGATCTCGTAGTTGACCTGCTCGGCCGTGAGCTGCTGCTCCGTCTTGCCGACCATCGAGATCTCCGGGATCGTGTAGATGCCGTACGGATAGTTGCCGCTCTCGAGCTGGCTCGTCACGAGCTCGGTAGCGTTTTCGTCCCACATGTGGCACGCGGCCAGGCGGCCCTGCTCCATGCTCGTCGACGCCAGCGACGGCGCGCCTATGCAGTCGCCCACGGCGTAAATGTGCGGCTTGTCGGTCTGGTACGACTTGTTCACGGTGAGCAGTCCACGCTTGTTGCGTCCCAGCCCGACGCCTTCCAGGTTCAGTCCGTCTGTGCTCGCCTGGCGGCCCACTGTGTACAGCAGCGCGTCTGCCGATGTCTCCTTGCCGCTGGACAGGGTCACTTTGACGCTTTTGCCAGTTTTCTCGACTTTGTCGATGGTCTCGCCCAGCAGGAACCGCGCGCCTTTCACGCGCATCTCGTACTTGAGCGCGCTCACGATCTCGTCGTCGCAAAACGACAGAATCTGCAGCACCACACCAGTGGAGTTAGAACGACCCATACTATCAAGGAAATCCAGCTGAAACGTACGTCCGTCCGGCCATCGATGACCGTGACGCTGTGGCCGGGCACGACGTTGAGCATGGACGCGTACTCCATGCCGATCACGCCAGCGCCCACGACGATCAGCGAGCGCGGCAGATCACGGATGTCCCCACTCAGGATCTGGTCGCTGTCCATGATCGTCTTGCCGTCCACGGGCACGAGCGGACTGTGCGCTGGGCGCGTGCCGCACGCGATGAGAAACTTGTCGGCCTGAAGGCGAGCGATGCTCGAAGCCGCGTCGTTGCTGCCGCCGAGGTCGCTCGCGTCCCGCGAGATGGAGATCTCGTGCTCGCTCTCGAAGCGCGCGACACCCGGGATGTAGTCCACGCGCGCGGCCTTGAGCTGTGCCTTGATCACGTCCACTTCCGAGTCCACAACGCGCTTGACCCGGTAGAGGATCTCGTCGATGGTCACAGTCTTGTTCGAGTACGACTTGCCGTAAAAGCCGTGGTGGCGGTAGCCCGACAGGTGGAGCACGGCCTCGCGGAATGTTTTCGACGGGATCGTGCCCGTGTGCACGCAAACGCCGCCCACCGAGCTGCGCTTGTCCACTACGGCCACGCGCTTGCCCTGTCGCGCCGACTCGATCGCGCACTGCGTGGCCGACGGCCCGCTGCCGATCACCACAAGATCGTAGGAAGCGCTGCGGTGCTTGAGCGACAGCGCGCGGGTGCCCAGAGGTAGTCGCAGGCCTTTGGTCGCGCTCAGCAGCGCGCGCATCACCATTGTCTCGTAGCCTTCCAAGTCAGTCTTTGAGCCGTTGAATTGCTCCCCACAACGTACGAGGGCTAGCCGTGGTGTAACCACCGTAACCATCAATATAAGGACTTTTTATTGGATAAATATGTGAATAAGAAACTGTTTTAGCGAATCATGTTGCGGATGATGTCGTCAGCCGGTTACAGAGCTCTCAATTTTTTCTAGACAGCAAGCTAACAACATGCTGGCGTTCGTGACCGTGGGCACGACCAAGTTCGATGCGCTGGTGCGCACTCTCGACTCGCAGGAATGCATGGCCGCGCTGCGTGCGCGCGGCGTCACTCGTGTGCTGATGCAGATTGGCCACGGCAAGCACGAGCCGCGACACGACGTGCCAGGCGTTGAGGGTCTCGTGGTCGACTTTTACCGCCACAACGCGCAGTACAAGCAGGACGTGGCCGCCGCCGATCTCATCATCTCCCACGCGGGCGCAGGCTCGGTCATGGACGCGCTTTCAGCGCGCAAGAAGCTCGTCGTGGTGGTCAACACGGCGCTGATGGACAACCACCAGACCGAGTTGGCGGAGGCGATGGCCGATCAGCAATACTGCGTTCACACGACTACTGGCGGGCTTCTTGAGACACTGCGCACCGTCGACCTCGACAAGCTTGAGCCGTATCCAGAGCCAGATGATGACGCTTTTCCTGCGCTCGTGGACTGCGTGGTGCTGGGAAGTAAGAGTGAGTGATGGATAATTGGTAAATGAACGCCTTGAAAAAATTTTCATCGGTGGCGCGAAAAGACGTTGCATCACTGATATCCATGATCACGAGTGATAATTCGTTCACGAGCCCCACGGGTAACGCGATCTCCGCCTCCTCTCCGCTCTTGAGTACCAAAATGTGTCCACGCCGAAGACCGTGTCTAGATGATATGGTCGTGATCTGGAATACAGTCGACTCGGCGAACGTCTGGGCGAACTCGCAGATTCACGCGACTAGTGACTCAGCTCATCGTCTACGAAACTCTTCGCACGGGTTCAAATACGATCGCAGTACTCCTGGTCTCAGGTAGCATGCTCTAAAACATCACGTATTGACGCAAGCAGTGGCTATATGAGAGTCACGCGGATCAATGTTATACTGCGAGCATACACGGCCATCGCGCCAAGCTCATCCAAGAGGACGAAGCACAAATACTGTTCCCCGCGAGGGGTCGTGCTTGCTTGCGCCGTGACTCACAATTTGGCAGCGTCGAGCTATTTTGATCTCCCAAGCACCAGCTATTGATTCTGACAAGTCAGCATCAACTACAGAACCAATACAATTCACAAATCTCACGCGGCCTCCTATAGACATGTCATCATAGCGCAAGCAGTGCCGTCCTGTTGATACCAGCGTGTGATGAGTCCAGGTTGCAGTCCACTCTCTGGTGGCACTTGCTCGTCAAGATGGCTTCATTCTTGGCCGATATCAAACTCATTACATCCAATCATCTTCATCTATCAAATTTATAGCCAATCCCTGCACCGATTCATCGATTGCGTCATCGATGACGGTCTCTGCTCTGCCCACCATGGTCAGCCATGTTTACCATCCTGTCGGCGTTCTCTTTCCACAAGCAGCATTCCCGTTTTTGCTCCTCTCCGCTCCCCTCCAGTCCCCGCCGCTCCCCCGTCGTCATTCCGCGATTTGCTCCGCTTCGATTTCTGCGCCTCGCCGCCATCTGCTACGCCCCACTCCGCCTCCACCTCCACCGCTCTGTCATGTCCACTTCCGTCCGCCAGCCGGCTGTCTTCGTCCCCCACGGCGGAGGCCCCATGCCGATCCTTGGCGACCCAGGCCACGCTGAGATGGTCCAGTGGCTTAAAGGTTTCCGCAAAAAATTTCTCCAGGCCACGCCCAGCGCCATAATCTTGGTCACCGCCCACTGGGAGGAGAGCGTGACGACGCTCACCAGCGCGCCGCAGCCCGAGCTGCTCTACGACTACTACGGGTTCCCGCCGCCGGCGTACGACATCAAGTACCCAGCACCTGGAAATCCAGTGCTGGCTCAGCGCATCCAGAGTGTTCTGGGCCAGAACAAAGTATCGGCCAAGCTCAACGCCGAACGCGGCTACGACCACGGCGTGTTCATCCCACTCAAACTCATGTTCCCGGACGCGGACATCCCGGTGGTCCAGATGTCCATCCTCAGCTCGCTAGATCCAGAGGAGCACATCCAGCTGGGCGAGGCGCTGAGTGCGTTCCGCGACGAGAACGTTCTGATCGTCGGCTCGGGGTTGTCGTTCCACAGCTTCAAGTACTTCTTCGGCGACGTAAGCGAGGCCAACCGCGTGAGTAAACCGTTCCACGACTACCTCACGGACGCGGTCGTGGCAACCACGAGTCCGCAGGAGCGCCGCGCCAAGCTCACGCAGTGGGCCAAGGCGCCCTACGCGCGCGAGTGCCATCCGCGCGAGGAGCATTTGCTGCCACTGCTGGTGGTCGCAGGCGCCGGTCTAACCGACCCGTGCCGCGAGATCTTTGACGGCAGCGTCATGAACATTCGCACGTCGGGCTTTCTCTTTGGCACAGTCGAGCATAGCGCATAAAACAATCGTAATCACACGATAAAAAAAACTCATCAAAAAGGCATCGTCGAAACACGTTCTTTTTATGTGCGATCGGACGTACCAAGTTCCAAGCTTCTTCTTCCAACAGCAGCGTTCATGGCCATGTTCGCCTTAGCAACGATCTACGCTCATGGCTGGTTAGGTCCACGTGGAGTATGGCAGTTGCGACGGACGTAGCAGCAGGTGTGACCACTTGGCGCCGCCATTGTTGGTTCGAGCTCAGATTATAAGTTGAAGCGGCGTGGGAATAGTCGAATCAAACCAACGTTGGTTTCATTGGAGTTAGTTATGGACTCACAAGGGCTTGATACCGGTGCGCGTTTGTCTTTAAGACACACGAAACGACGGAGATGGACGACCAACGACTGCAGCTTCGCTCGAGCTCATACACGACGGCGCTCCTTCCGTGCTCGTCGTATCTACCTATCGAGCGAACCAGCACTCGAAGGCCATATGTGCGTGCCCTCTGCTGGCTCGTAAGTGGCTGAAGCGTCGCCGTGCTGGAGACACAAAGTCGCGATGCATTCCGCCATCAGCATATGTATTCGCGCGTCGCGCCTTGCAGCAGTTTCTTTTGATGGCGACGACGTACTACGCGTCCTTGTTGGGATGCCAGTACCCGTTCTGAAGCCATCACTTGGTCCATCGACCTCAAAATAGCTTGGATTGCTCTCCAAATTCAGCGTCTCGGGCGATCGAATGACCGCACCCCGCATGCGGCCACGGTCTTCGAAGCAGGCCATGGAGGCCCCGACAGGCGCCGTGGAGGAATGTTCCATTCGCAGCCATGGCAGAACATTCTCTGTGCGCGTGCCAAGCTCTGATATCGACGGCTGCATCCGCGTCACGTTTCTGCGCGGCGTCTTCACGGTACTCGCGCTCGTACTGGCGGTCACGGATATCCCCAGAACGGGGCTCACGATCAGCTTCACGGACTATCACTCTGCTAGCGTCGCGCCTGATACCGTGACATACTGGGGGCCGTACGAGTACCTCATAGCCCATCTCAACACGACCACCGCCCAGTCCGCTGTAGGAGCCTACAACTCCGCTGACCGTCTGGACGCGCTCGACCTCTGGCCGTACAAGTTCGACACACTGTCGATCGCTCAGCGAGCCGTGGCGCAGCACCTCAACGTAGCGTCGTATCCGGACTGCGTGCTGTATCGCAAAGACTGCGAGACGGAATTCCTCAAGCCGGCGACGGTATTCCGCATGCTGGATGATCTTGTTTCGGCGATCCAGGTCTCGTGGTTTCCGATTGCAGAGCGAGAGACGACGTCGTTTGTGTTCTCAGCCAAGAGCAACTGGGTGGATCGGCTCAACCATTACATGTACCGATTCCTGACCAAAAATCCTGAGAACCGGCTTCATACAGTGTATCACTATGGCCACGAGCAGCCGTTCCGAATATGTAGCCGCGATCCAGAGTTCAGGTCGTTTGATCAAGCCTCCCAGCCGATGATCTGCGACCACCCAATTGTATGGATGTGTGACCATCCAGTTAAACGCTCGGGCGAGCGTCGGCATCCGATCTGGGACCACATCATGATCCGGGTCCAAGAGCTCCAGCGTCAGTATCCTGATGTGAACTTGGATCTCACCGTGCTCGCGTCGAATTTTCTGGAACAAACCCACCGCGGTCGTCGCGTTCTGCCTACAGCGTTCTTCGCGATCGACACGATCGAAATGACGACTCTGATTCGCGGTCGTCGGTGTCACGACGCCGTGAATGCATCTCAGTGCGAAACGGTCTTCATTGATGATTACCGGTACGAGCGTTCTGTGGTCCAAAGCGACGAAGCTCAGTGGCGGAACTACTTGTGGGCTTTACGAAGCCTATCGCAGCTCTACGTGTGGATTCGAGTCGGATTATTGTTGTGGGGATGCTATCGAGCGAGAACGGCCGAATCGTGCCATCAAAGCGACAGCTTGCACAACAATGTCCTCGCTATTGTCTGCACGATTCTCAAAATTCCTGGCCACACCATCGTTTACGGAAGCTGGCCGCCGATTCTTGGATTCGCGCTCGCCCACTTTTTCGATTCCAGCGTGGTCCATTTCGTCAGTGAGTTCCAGTGGTCGTCGCTTCAAGGGCTGTTCGCCTTCGATCCGGTCGGCTATGTCATCCAAGCATCCATACAGATGCGCAACATTTGGATGATTGCGATCATTTGGAAGATCTCGCTCACGGTTGCAAGTGCGGTGACGCTCGGACGGTCGATACGAACCAACGCGAAAGAGCAAGGCAAGCTCGCGATTCGCGGTGGCTGGATCGGGCTCGTGTCGTGGCTGACGACGTTCGGCTTGATGCGTACACTTCACTTTCGGGACTGCAACGTTGTGTCGATCACGGAACTACAGCGCCACATGCCCGTGTATGCAGCGCAGAGCCAGAACTACGCTGACAAAGGCGCCCGCCTCGACCTCAAGTGCGCCCTGGCTGCGTGTGTCGTCATTTTCGTGGGAGGTTGGAGTATCAAGCTCTTCGTTGGCGTTTTGACTGGTCAAACGACGAGTCCGTTTATGTGTCGATCCTTCTACGTGCCGCACAGTGCCGGGACAATCTGGTCACGGTCTGTTCTTGACACGCAGTGGGGCTTTAACTGTGTACCTCCATCTAACAGTAAAGTGCGCATCATGTTTGGCCCAAGCATTCGGAGATTGGCGAATCTGTCGGTTCGGCAAATCTCCTTCAAGCCAGGCGGCCAGGCGGGGGAATGCCGACTGTGCGGCTTCCCGATGTCTCCAATCCACTGGCGACCAGCGCAAGGGTGTACCGTTCACGAGCCAATCTTCGACGTGCATCGACGCACCAAGGAAGTTTGGTCGATGGTTCGGTTGGCCAATATCGCCAATATGACGGATCCGCTTGTCTTCTTCCGGTTGCGTGTTCTTGGGACCCGACTATTTGTGTATTCGGTTCGCTGCCGTGACCAACCTCGCTACTATCTGCTCCTTCCAACCGCGCCGCACGATATGGAACAGAGTGGCCGAGGCTTATCGATAGAAATGGAGAGCGTGGTGGATTCGCGCGACATTCCGTGGCATGTGCTGGTCAATTGTGGATAAACAGCGTGAACCTGATGATATTTAATCACTTCAATACCATGTCTGCGGCTCGGTTCTTGGCTTCCTTATTTAACAGATTCGAATCCGTATCTAACGTATTGGAAACCAACGTTGGTTGGATTCAATGTCCAGGCGCCGCTTCAACTTGTTCCTCTTTGATCTAGAGCCGACAAGTAATCATGACAGATCTGGATGGAGAGGTGGCAGCGCTCTTACGCCTCTCAGCGAGAGATTGCTCTAGCAGTAGCACCAACAGCAGAGCAAGAACAAGAACCAGTAGAAGCTGCTCACGTGCTGAGCTACAGGAAGAGAATCTGTGGCTCGCGCAGCAGCTGGCGATCAGCGAGTCGACCGAGCGGCACTGGCAGGAGCGCTTCCACCGGCTGCATCACTACGTCAAGAGCTTCGAGGCGCAGCTGCAGTCCATGCGCCAGCTGTGGGCGCGAGATATGGAAGCAAAGCAGCACAAGTGGACAAACGAGTACGATCGCCACATGCAGTCGCTGCTGCGGATCATCAACCACCACGAAGAGACACAGCGAGAAATGCAGCACGAGCTGGCGAGACTGCAGCGAGAGCGCGACGAGGCGCTCGAGAGGACACACCGTGTGGCGGCGGCGGCGGTGACGGATGTCAGCACACAAACAGAGGAAGAGAGTTGTGTTCTAGTGAAGGAGGAAGGGATGCAAGCGATGGAGGTGTTGAGCTGTGGTGGAGGATCGTGCCGGGTCACACGAGTTGATCGAGAGGCATTGTCCGTGCAGGAGAGAGGAGACGCTCAGACCGACCCAGAGTCTGTGCTGTCTGAGGAGCCATTCCCGCCACCCGTTTCGATCCATGAGCAATACGTGACGCTCACGATGCAGGTATGGAGCTCTACACCAAGGATAGTTTTATCGGTGGATCGAGGGGGTTATATTGACGAATGTGCAACTATCTGCAGAAACTACTCGATCAATTGCGCGATGCCAACCACAAAACGAGTCGAGTAGCTCCGCTATCAAGCGAACATTCGTCACGAAGCGAGCATGCGCCAACGCTACGACCGTCATTCCGTGATTTGGTCCATAGAAGGCTCGCCGGAAAGCTAGGTCGGACCGATGGGGGGCAAGCCAGCTCTCCAAGTGATGAGAAAATCGAGCGAGAAGATTGCACTCAGATTGGATCACTAGACTCGGACTCGGTTGCGAGATTGCAAAGGTTGCTTCGTGTTCGGAGACTGGACGTCATTTCTGAAGAAGACTTCTCTAGACATCGACGCACACCAACACCGCAAATAGCTATGTCATCTTCAGCTGCGTGAACGCTATGGAGCGGCCAACAAGGTCGAGCAGCTTCGTTTTTTTATTGCTCATGATCTGGCACGTATCAACCATTGGGCTGTAAGGAAAGCGTCCCATCGGGTGGTCGTGGCGATTAGAGGATTTCTACGCAAGATCAATTGCTTGACAGAAATAATAACTCCAGCGGTACTTGGCTTGACGGAATCACCCGCAGTGAACCAGCACATGCCATGGCATGTCGCGCGAACTCACGACGCCTTCCACCGTCAATTGGGCATCTTGGTCCGTTGTGCAGTCGACCGCTCCCGGCTTCGAATTCAGCTTTAACTTGGCCGTTTCAAGGTTGCTGGTCGGCATCAACAGCAGATACGGTGCTCGATCTCTGATCTGGACGCGATATACGTACAGTGGAACACCAATAAAGTACAGCCACACGAGCACGATCGGGTCTGTCATGTTGGCAATATTGCTGAGACGCACCATCGACCAGAGCTCCTTTGTTCGATGGTGGACACTGAAGATCAGCTCGTGGATGGGGCAACCTTGAGTAGATCGCCAGTGGAGAGGCGAGGCACGGAAGCTACATGCTGGACACGAGAGTGCAGTTGAAGACTTGAAAGCAACTCTCGACCCTGGACTTCGGAGCGGCAGGATCTGTATCCAGCCATGGGCCACATTGTTCCAGTTGATGGTCCACGCAGGGTCACAAGCCGACCACGACCAGATGCTCTTAGCGCTGAACGGCACATAGAACGATTGGCACACGAACCAGTTGGTGGTTTGGCCAGTGACAACGCGAACGATCTGGCGAAACAGCCACGCGGCGGCGGCAACCGCAACGGAGGCGGCAAAGATCGCTTTCAGGTCGAAGCGGAGCCCATAGTCAGTGTAGTTGCGAGCGACTGACAGACTGCGCAGCACTTGGATCGGAATGTGGCGCGGCAGTTCGATCATCGACAGGACCTGCGTGTCACGAAACTCAAGAGACCTCGCCATGCTGAATGTGGTCAGCCACGCCACCAAGCCCATCCATCCAGTGCGGAAAGTGAACACCCCATTGTACTCTCGGTGTCTTCCAAGTCGGTTCTTCGTGGTGATGGCAGCAAATCCTCTGGACAGCAGATTGAGAGCAAGCGCGATCATCCAGATATTGCGCATTTGCACGGAAGCTGCCACGATATAATCGAGCGGATCGAATGCGAACAATCCGTCGATAGACGACCACGTGTACTCGCCCGTCATGTGCACAAGCCCCGAGTCGAAATAGTGGGCGAGTGAATACCCAATGATTGGGAACCAGCTCCCGTACACGACCGTGTGGGCAGGGATCAACAAAAGCGTCCTGACGACCACAGGAATCATAGCCACCACGCTGTGCTGACGGTACTTGATCTCGGACACCCGTGCGCGATAGCACCCCCACACAAGCAATACCAAGCGAAGCCAAATGTACGCTTGCGAGGCCCCACGCAGCAGCCATAGGTAGTGTGTCCACCGGTCCTTGTCGCTTTCCAGCGCGACCCGCTCGTACCGGTAATCGTCCAAAAACACTGTTTTACAGCGGACCGCGTCTTTATCGCACATTCTCCCACGGATCAGCGTGACGATCTCCATCGCTTCGGTGATAACGTTCACGCTGGGTACGCTGCGACTGTCGGAGTGGGTTTGCTCGACAATGGTGGAAAGTACCACCGTGGCATCCAACTTCAAATGCGGATACTGGGACTGAAGGTGCTCGAAGCGCAAGCTGATATGGTCCCAAATGGGTACATTGTGCTTGCCTGTTGGTTCCGTTGGATGGTCGCACTTCCACGGGAGCGGATGATCACAAAACAACGGCCTAGACTCGAGCACGAATGATCTGCTATGGCTGGACAGTCGTGCAGAGCACAGTTGAAGAGAGAATGACAGTGCACTGTCTCTATCTCGGGAGGAGACGTGGTACACCGCATGCAAACGTTGTTCCGGGTTCTTGGTCAGTGACGTGAACAGCGCTTGGTGGACACGATCCACCCAGTTGCTCTTGGTGAAAAACATGAATGGCTGGACTTCCATTCTCGACTCTGAAAACCTGGCTCGTTGGATGGTAGTGACGAGTCCGTCCAACATGTGAAACACGGTCGAGGGCTCGAGCGTTGTGGACGTGCACAGTTCGCGGTAGAGCAGACACGCCGGGTAGGAGCTGACGTTGAACTGCTGCGCGATGGCTCGTATGGCGATCGACAGTGTGTCGTATTTATACGTCCACACATCGAGCGCCTCGAGCGGTTCATCATCACAGGCCGCGACGACGGCGCCTGACTCATTGGAGTGAAGATGCGCGACCGAGTACTCGTACGGCCCCCAGCACATGACGGTGCCCGGTAGAACAGCGTCGCTCTGGTTACACGGTCGCGTGATTACGCCCACGCGCGGAACGTCGGTCACCGCCAGTGTGACGGACAGCACCGTCAGAAAGCGGCGCCAGTACGAGACGCGGATGGTCATGTCCAGATCAGAAGACGGCAACCGGACCACGTGGCCGTCCGGTATGGGCACATCAACGCCTTCCATGCTGCACGAATCCATAGCCCGACTAGAGCTGGCAGTAGTTTGGATGAGGGTGGGTGGACGAGTCTGTAATGCGAGCCAAAAATACGCTGTCTATCCTCACTGAGTATTCATGCTCTCTTCTTTACTGCGCGCTGACGGGAATTTTGTTTTTGGTCAGTGTGTCCTTGAAGTTGCTCGTCAACCATCGTCAATCACCAGTCGTCAAACCACCAAGGGTTGGAACCAATCTATCCAATTGATTCAACTATATCGATATTTTGCAATCAATACAACAATACTTAGGAATGTTGACTGAACGCTTTAGGTATTCTGAATGTAAGCACTGCAAGGTGTGGAAATGGAATTATTACCATATGTATCCCTCTAAATCCGAAAGAAGTCTCCAACTGTTTTGTCGCATATGCAATTTCATCCTGCAGTGCGCTGCATACTTCCCGATTGATAAACCCGAGCCATCTTCTGGTGGTGCGGTTCTTTGCAACTATTGGCCGGAACTGGCCGCAGCACTCCCCACCGCTCGAGCGCGGTCACTCACAGGAAATCGCACGCGCCTTCACAGTCACCATGTTGTACAAGCTCAGCACGTCGATGCCCAAGAACCAGGCGATCGCCGTCATCAGCGCCGGCGCCATCGGCCTCTCGTTCACGCTCTTCGCGGGCCTCCGCTACACCGGTACGCGCTCGTGCAATTCCTGTTAAAAACGACCCCTAATTGACCGAGATTTGACTGATTCTTCTCGCTGTATGTTTGTAGGCAAGGACTTTGGCGGCGCCCGCGCTGGCGAGCCCAAGACCACGTCCGCTGAGTGGGCCGCCGCCTCGGTCGAGTACGGCAAGGTCCAGAAGGCCAACCCGATCCGCCACTTCCGCGGTTAAGACGAGCGAAATCGCCCATCTGAATGTGCATGTAACTGCCCCCATTACGACTTCTGTGTGTGTGTTTTGTCGCTTTTACCTACCGTGTCTACGCCAACAAGTTCGCGGATCTGAGGAGAGGAACTCACATTCATGCGCTTGAACAGTATGTCTCCACGTGGCTCTACTATCTGACGCGCATAAGAGAACTAGTCACTGGTGCCTGGATCGCTCCTGGATCCAGAGTGAATCCGGGCATCGAGTCCAAAGCGACGGGCTGCATAGGAGATACCAGGAAAGGCGGCTCGTTCTGGTTGTGGGTCCAGAGGCAGTTGTGTGCACAGTCCAGCACCAGTGCCTCACGTACGCCCGCAGCGATCCACGTTGCCGCTTTGGCTTGATGTGTCTCCCAAGTGTCCATTTGACTCACGAGCTCGACCACGACCTGTGAGCACACAGTGTGCACAGCGCCTGCTTGGCGGTGTCGGGCAGTGGTGACCACGTTGACCTCTCCGTGTAGGAAAGACTCGGGATAAGAAAGTGTGGTTGTTCTCGTTGGTTTGAACTTGGAACCCTCTGCGACTGCCGCAAATTAAACCACTACGCTCTGGATTCTCACGCATTCAGTTGGCGGCTTGGGCCAGCAGCACTCGGTCTTGGGTCGCGTTGGTCTTGGACAGCGCGAGGTCGCGCACAGTGAGGTACGGCGGCGAGTACTGGAGAAGAAATGCCCCCTCGTCCCCTTCGTCCAACTGGTTTAATTCCAGTGGGGGTGCGACGTAGAAGCGACCGACTCGCGCTGGCACGCTGCGTCCGTCAGGAACCTCGATTCTGCCATGCCGAGCCGACATAGAATCTGGCTATCATACGCTCACCAGATTGAGAGCTGGTCCCTCTGGGGAGGAGAGAGGACCTCGTCGGATGGCGTGTCAAACTGTCTAGTTCATGTTAGAGTTCCATTCTATTCTGCTCCTTTCGCCACCTCCTACAGGCATCACAAAACAACAGTTAGCCATCGTAACCCGTCCAGCACGCTCCAATCAAATGCGTAATTCTTACCAGTGCGGCGACCTGCGCTTGCCTTTTCTTCTCCGCCTCGTCCCACTCCTCCATCGCCTGGGCGCGTAAACGTTCTTCCGCCTGGAGCTCTTGCTCCAGCAGCAACGGGTCGTCGTCCTCGCGGAACCCGTAGTAGTCTGGCTGGATCCGCTTGAGCATGTCCGCTTTCGACCGCTTGGGCGGCGGCGGCGCCTGTTTCTCGAATAGCTCGCGCACGCCCGGCAGGTTCTTGGCCGCGCCAAAGTATCTGTACCCTTTCGAGCCTTGCACGACCGACCCGTCGGCGTCATACGCCTGCGGCTGGCTGCGCGTATAGTCCGATCCGCCCAACTGGACAATGCGCCTCTCCCAGTGGTGCTTCTCGCGGATGCGCTTATTGATCTCGTCGTTCAGGTCACGGATCACATGCTCGCCCAAGCCAGCTACAACATTCAACACAAGGGGGAATCAGCTCATCGTAGAACAGGAACCAGAAATGTACCAGCACAATCACACACCGTTCTGGATATCGGCGACCTTCTTGGAGATCTCCTTGACGATCTGGCGACGGTAGCGCTCGGCGTCGGTGATGTTGTCGCACTCGGATGCGAGGTACGGACGGCGACTACGGCAGTAAGAAGCACATAGCACGGTCAGTAGAGCGAGTTAGACTGTGCGAATTGCGCGTGTACGCACTTCTTGAAGGTGTCGTTGAAGTCCTGCTTCATCGACGTCCATCGGTTCAGCAGGGACTGCGCCTTCTCTTCATTGCGCGCCATGGTGTCGCCGGTTGGTAGCTCCTCACTGCGTCGTGTTTACAGATTTTGCGTCTGACAATTGGTTGCTGGAAGGATGTGAAGGTCGTACGAAGGTGCACTCAATAGAAGGGTGCGGCTAAAATGGAATGAAAAACAACCATACTAGGCCAAGCTAATTTGGATGTGATGCACAGGACCACGTTCTTCTCTTCGTCTCGCCCGGAGTGGATCAGAGCACTTTCCACGCTCCATGACAACGTTCATTCCGAATTGGAGGATGAACAAGCGCTGGGTGACAAAACTCTCAGTGTGTTGGCCTCGGGATCGTCTTGTATGAGCACACGCACGAGACCCGGTGCTCGTGAGATTGATGTTGGTTGCGGTGCTAGCGACGTTCAAAGTGACCGTGATGGATGGGCATACGCCCAGAGCCACAGCCGCAAGGATCAGTTATTTCCCATGCGTCGCATGGGTACCAGCATCCCTTTGCCAGGAGCAAGCCACGTACAACTACAAGGAAGCCCTAGGTGTTCCAGCTCGGCGTTTAGTCAAACAGATCATCAATATTGGTGGCTTCGGTACGAGTAGATCGAAATTATTCTCACAGGAACACTTTTCTGTCCAGATCCGCTTTGAAGTGGACCGTGGCACTGTCCACGACGTACTCGTCCATAGCGATGCGCTCGCCCGACGGCAGCATGATCGCTCGGTCGTACACGTCGCTTGGGTACTCGTCGTGCTGCAACAGGTGCGCATACTGGGCAGCGATGCGGCTCTCGTCCGACATCCTGAGCCGCTCTTTCGAACTCATGACCGCCAACACCGCGAGCAGCACCAGTAGGCTCAGACCAATGAAGGTTGAGATCAGCGACAACTTGGGGATACTGAACTTGATTACGTGCTTCTCTCGATCTCCCTTGAGCGCCGTCGTCCCCACCACCGACAGCTCTAGCACCTCGGCGCCCGTCGTGATATTCTTGCTCACTTTGACGGTCTTAACAGCAGCATTCTGGAAGAGATAGAACAGCGCCGACGTGTACAGCGGCTGAAGGGGCCTGTCCATGTACAAGTGGTTGTCTTCAACGTAGGAGATATACGAGTCCAGCAGCGGTGAGCACGACAACGCCGAGAGCCCGCTCGAGCCGTTGGTCGGCCAGTTGGTCTCCGTGAACCGCCCCTTGTCCAAGTATTCCCACTCGTAGTATCGATTCGCGCTCGCGTAGTAGAAAGGCCGCGTGTTGAGCGACATCAACTGCACGGGGTTGCGAAAGTCCCTGCTCGTGTGGTCTGTAGGCAGACTGTTGTTGCCCAGTACGAGCATGCGCAGGTACTTTTCGTTGCTAGCGGTTACGTTCACAGCCGGCACCGTGACATTCTCGAGCGGGTACAGTAGTCCGGCGCAGTGCGACGGATCACTCGTCGCGTCGACCCCGCAAACAGCCTGGAACTTGGGGCTGAGGTCGTCCATTTGCCACTCCAATTTCGCAAACGAGAGCACAACATGGCGCCGTGGATATGTAATCGACGTGATGTTGACGTCGCTGCCCTTGTCAAACACGTCGCCCGACAAGAACGACGCCAGTCCGTACAAAAACACGGCATTTTGGTGGCGAATACAGCCTGTTGGGAAGAAGTTGAGAAAATCCGGATCGTACTCGAGGTCGGCCACCGAACAGTTGGTCAGATACGGCATGAGCTGCAGCTGCTTCTTGAACGCTATCGTGCCGGACTTGTCCAGAAAGACGCAGTTGTTGTGGCCGCACGTTGAGCGCGGCTCGTTGTATGGGTAGAAGTTCTGGTCGCAGAGCTCACGACGCGCAGCTTCCAGCATTCCGGGTGAGTTCGTGCCAAATTCAGCGACCGTGCTGGCTTTGAGCTGGTCACCGTCGCAGTAGTCGCTCGTGCTTCGATACGCCGTGTCCTTGAGATACGGCATTTCGATGGTCATCGTGGTGAGCTTGATTTGAGGGCTCATGTCGTACGTGGCGATCGAGAGGCCCATTTCTTCGGGTGCGACTTGCGGGATCGTCGCGATGAACCCGCTCCGCACCCTTGATATGAACTGATCTATGCTGTGCATGGATGGATCTTCGATATACGCAAGGTCTTGTAACGAAGTGACTGCCCCGTAACAGCGTCGCTTGCCTTTGTACTCACCATCGGGGAAAATATCCAGCCTACTACCATCCTGGTCGTCGGTTGCGTTGGTCGAAACAAGTTCGTACTTGCTGTCGATCCACTCGCACGGATACGACGCCGAGACATTCGAGTCGGAGATCGCGCGCTCAAAGAGCAGTTTGCCCTGGAGGAAGAGCTCGTACGTCGTGCGCCACGAGACGTTGGACGCTTTCTGAAACGTTTCAAAGTCTTCCGACGGATTGGTGTCCGTCGAGTTCATGTCGGCGGTCTGGAATTCAACGTAGTGGGCCGGCAAGAGGCCGAACGGAAGCGCGTCTACATTCCACTCGCGAGTCGGGAAGCCAAACACCACGGCCGTGGATCGCACTTCTTTCACGGATGGCAAGTTGACCTGGAACTTGTCGTTGCGGTTCGTTTTGAGCACGCACGGCGAGTCGGTGAGCATCTTGAACGGCGTCACTTCCTGGCGCACGGCGCTGCGCAGGATTGTGTCCAGCACGCTCACGTTGTTGCCAACGGAGGTCAGATTGGCGGCCACGGAGCTGTTGATCGTTAAGACGCTCATAGTTTTGGTCAAAACGAGGTCCTCGTTGAGGAACACACGGACGACACCAGTCGCCTTGTGGCTCACAAACGCTGCCGAGACTGCGACGTTGATCAGGTACATGATGAACGGGCTGAACGCCCAGAGACACAGCACTTTCAGCCGGTTGCTGCTGACAAGTGGCTGGTCGCCAGGGTACCAGCGCACGTTGGCCAGGAACGTGGCCGTGACCACGAGGAAGACCTCAAAAAAGCTCTCCATGATCATACCGACGGCCGCCGTCACGTAGCCGTTGATGACCTGGTAGGTCTCGAGCTTGGCGTCCACGTTCGTGGAGCTGCCGAGCTGGTCCAACACGCCCGTGTCGATCACCACGCCGTTCACAAACACGATCATCGCGGCGAGCAGCACGGCGACCGAGGAGCCGACCGTCACGACAAATGACCAGCGAGAGAGCAGCACCACCGGTGTGACTTGGGGCGTAGAGGAGCCATCAGGGAGTGGTGTCTTGCCGGCAGAGTCGTCTTCTTGGAGCGCTGCCTTCTTGAGACCGACGAGGTCACTGGACGTCGACGCCATGGTCAATCAAACCCGAAAACTCAAAGTGTGATTGACGGACGGTGTTGAGAGTCTGAAGCGACACCGCCAGGCTGGCGCAGGGGTGGTCATCCCATGGAAAGAGAAATCATGTGGTGTGGCGTCCAGCCAGTGGACCTTGTGTCTGTTCAGCGAAAGGTTTCGATGACCACAGGAGCTGACCATATCGCATTTTATCCATTTATGAGGGTTTGAGTCAAGGCTATTAGCTTGCGAAGAAAAAGCATTCACTCCAATCATCAATTATACTAGGTTAAACCTGTTCTGGGCACATGAGACGGTGAATATCTGTTTACACAGTTCTTTCAAATAGACCATCCCTTCAAAATCCCCAATCGTCCTGCACACAATATCCATTCATAAGGGTAAACTGTCTCGTTTATGTGCGATGCGTCAGTTCAGAACTCACTTTTGCCTATCCTCGGGAAACGAAAAACTCCGCAGAAGACTGGATCTGCCAACCGCTTCCTCTCCCTCTACACACAAGAAACAAAACAGAACAGGACGCGACGCTTTCAAGCAAAACCCCACACAACTCGATTCTCCCTTTTCCTTTTTTTTCTTTCCGTCGAATCTTCGACATGCACAGCTCGTCGGACTCGGTCGCGTTGGCTTCTCCATCGGATCGCGCGTCCGCGTTCTTCGTCAAGACCGCAACACCTCCCAAGCACAAAGCCACCAGCAGCAGCAACAGCAGTAGCCCCCGTGAGCGACGAGCTGAGCTTGCCATGGGCGAAGAGAATGCTGCACCGGTGGACTTTCTAAACGAGCCAACACCCGTGATCGATCTCCGCCTGCTGTCCGTCAGATTTTTGTTCCATGTCGTGGCCACGATTGTGTTCTACACGGCGTTCACGGTCGTGTTCTACATCGGCGTGCCAGTGGAGACCGTGTACGAGCCCATCGGCACGTCCAAGAAAGCGGAAGCGCGCGTTGAGGTCTACAACACGTACTCGGGCTACGCGATGGCGCTAGTGGAGGTGCTCGTGGCCATGCACACGGACAAGATCATGCCCGTGCTGGACGTGTACGTGCACAACGCGCTCTACTTTTTGCAGCGCAAGACACAAAGTGACACGACGAGGCACGCGCATGTCCAAGCCACGCGTCGATTGCACTCGACAATACTGTTCGTCTTCCCAATCTTGCTCGCGCTGACAATGGGCAACAGCCTGCGCGGTCTCCAGGCCGGTCAGTCAAGCGACGGCTTTCGACGGATCATGGTCAGCGATGATCTCAAGATGGAGCAACCAGCCATCGAGCTCATCAAGGCGAACGCCACCGCACTCTCCGCCAACGCGACCGCAGCTGCGAGTGTGAATGCCACTATTCTGCGGAATGCCATCGCTGGCCAGTCGACGCCCTTTGAGTTCAACACCCAGTCTCCTTGTGGTCAGCCAAGCAGCTTGGATTCGGACGACAGTACGGACAAGACAGCGCGCGTGATCCAGATCAACGTCCACGAACTGGACTCGACGTCTGCGGTCTACGGCTTTGTCCCGCAAGAATGGAACGGTGAGGCGATGGCCAGCGAGCTTGTGCCTACAAGCTCATACACCATCACATTCGAGCAGGTCGCCGCCGCGAAAAACCCACTGCCCGCGCCCAGCGATTTCTCGCTAGCGACTGCGTTTGAGCTGATGATTCAAGGCCAGATCGCCGTGGAACGGGCCCAAGCGGACGGCACCACGGCATCGTACCCGTGCACACTCTCGGACGGACGAGGCGATTTGGACAATCCGACCAATGGTAGTAAAAGCGGTTCATCCAACGGAACTGAAACTCCACGATCCAGACTGCTGCAGCGCCTTCTCCGTGAGCAAGGCTCTCGTCGTCTCGTGCAGCAGCAGCTCAACAACTACGACGGAGAACTCGTGGACGATAGTCGCAATCAGTGGACGTACGAGAACGGTGTCCGCCAGTGCCAAGGCGCGGTCTCCGCCATGCTGAACATGGGTACATTTTACAACCCGAGCGAGCACACCCCGGAAAATCTTGTGTATGACACACGAGCGATGCTCGCCAAGACACTACGCAATCTATCCATAGCGGAGACCACGATTGTGCTGGAAAAGTACGATCTCACGCCGCAGATCCAGCTCGAAGTGATGGAGGTCGACATTCCCATTGACAAAGCCGTCAGCTACGGCCTCAACGCCGGGTGTGAAGACGACGCAGGCAGCTCCAATCTTGAGTGTGATCCAACGTATTCATACGAGACGCTGCAGGAATCGTTCTGTGGTAGCAACGGCTGCGCCTTCTTGGACATGTCCGGGACGTTCCGTCTTCAACGCGAGATTGCGGTGCTGCCGTACGTGACCAATTGTACTCTGGACGTCAAGCACGTCCACTACAGCGCCGATTTTCGCGGGTATCTTCCCAGCGAATGCACCAGAGTGGCCAACTCGGCGTTCCTGTACGGCATCGGTTCGTACATTGTCGGCGATGAGTACGGCAGTAACGAGACGCGGCTCGAGTCGTACGCGCCGTACATTACCAACGCTCGGCGCCATGTGCGCTTGACGTACGCTAAAGCCACGTGGCAGACCGAAGACCTCGCTGACAAG
Organism: Pythium dissimile; assembly: GCA_023336445.1. Classification (NCBI taxonomy): domain Eukaryota; phylum Oomycota; class Peronosporomycetes; order Pythiales; family Pythiaceae; genus Pythium; species Pythium dissimile. Next base: position 19,248 of record JAADWZ010000207.1, on the reverse strand, counting down.
TTCAATGCAAAGTGTGGAAACGGCAAGGACAAAGTGGACTGCAAGGGCATTTGGTACAAACTCCAGTCCAGCGGCCGCTTCCTATTTGCTGGTGAAAGCGCGCTGCCCACCTCGGCGCTCGCCGCCAACGATTTCCATTCCCCGATTACGCTCGTGCAGCTAAATTCGCCGACACTGTACATTGACAAGTTTCAGAGCCAGGCGACGCTCGAGCCGTTGGCTACCAGCAACTTTAAAACGGTCAAGTGGGACAAGAATGTGGCGTACAATGGGTCTGCGCTTGGCGGCGACAAGTGCTCGATGCTCATCGACTCGTATCTCGATCAGGTGGCGACCAACAACTACATGCTCGAGCAGCCACTGCAAGCCATGTACACGGCGTTCTTCTACTACTTCATGCAGAATGCCGCCGTCACGCAGCTCAACGACACATCCGTGGCACTCAATGGGACGAACTTATCCGCCAATGCACTTTCGACGGCCATTCGCGATCCACTGGGCAACGTCAAGCTCACGGGCGACCAGCAAGAGCGCAGCATCCGCGTGTCGATTCCTACGAGCTCCTTTTTCACGTCATTGGCTGGCTGCATCTTGATCGTCGTACTCATGGGGCTCGTGGTCTTCATCCCAGCGCCAAGAGTGGAACACTTTGACGAAGGTACTCCATCAGCCCAAGAGTTCCTGGCGATCCGAAGCGACAAGGCCTATCCGGACGGTGTCCACACGAAGAAGCTCGTGTTTGCTGCAAGTGGAGAGAGCGTGCAGTTTGATGAGCTGGCGATCGACCGCATGACGCTCGTCCATGAGACGGAGCGCGATCGCCATGTCCATCTGTAAAAGTGTATCGAGAGAGATAGAAGGATCTTTCTGTAGCACTGTACTCTAAAAGCTACAAGAATTTCGTTGGGCGCCTCCTCTTGCTGGACGGACCAGACTGCAGTCAGACCTGATGCTTGCTGTGCTGAAGCCATCAGCACTGCGAATATCTCCAGGAAGGTTCCCAGGTCCAGAGAAGAAAAATCGAACCTAGTTCCAGGTGTCCATTTGTTCTATGGAAACACTCCTCTGATTGGCTAATTTCAATTTAGAATGGTTCCTGATTGGCCATGAGCGGATCCTAGAAGCAAACATCGAACATTTCGTGAGCTCTGGCCACAATGAGCAACTTTGGCAGGTGGAGTGGATGGGACTGCAAGCATCACTGTGACGGCCTCGTCACCAAAAGAACGGAAGACGAGGAGCCGAAACGGGCGTGCTAACACATCCATGGAAAGCTGGCAGACAGAAGAGAACAGGCGGCTTCGGACAGCGACTTGAAGCGCTCGCTTTCAGTCGCGCATTCTCTGCCAAGTCGCAAGCCCAGCAGCTCTTCGGGCATGCTGGACCATGCGGTGCGAGATGCGGTCGCGCGCGCTCTTGCCGAAGCCGACGCCAGCATCACCGCTACCGCCAAGCCAAGTGTCTCATCGGCGGCGGCGGCCGCAGCACAGCAGGCGCAGCTCGCGCTCATGGCGTACCTGCGTGACCGCTTCCACCTGATGATCATGTTCCTGCTGATTGGCTACGGTGTCATGTTCCTTCTCAGCAGTCTTCTCATCGGCTATCTGCGGCTCAGTCGGCGACAGGCATTCGGCGGCAACTTGGAGGCGGCGCGCAAGGTGATCCTCCCGGCGTACGAGCCGCTGCTCGCGGTGTTGGCGTTCACGACGTGTGTGTACTCGGTGTTCTTTGCGTCGGCGCTGGCCTCGGACATGTACCAGTACGACATTTCCAAGGTCGCGACCGAGGTTTTCTACTCGGGGCGCCAGTTTGTGTTCCTCAGCGTCGTGGTGTTCATGCTGCAGAAAAGTGTGAGCGGCCCGGCGTTGCGTCGCTCGGTCGCCATCACGCTCGTGCTGTCCACCTACACCATCCCGATCGTCTGGTACATGGCCACGTACGGCAACCCGACCCACTTCTACACCGTGCTTACAATCAGCCGCGCACTGCTGTTGCTGCTGTACACGTATGTGCTGGTCCGCCCACCGGCACGAGCTAGCAAGCGTACGCTGCGCGAATTTTGTGTGTACGCGTACATCTACTACGCGTTCCTCTTCGCCTACAACGAGTGCTTCCACTCGAAACGGCTCGACGCTGGCTTCACACTCGCGTACATCAACCTCATCACGGGCTCGCTGTGTCCGCTCGTGATCTGGCGCGTGCTTCGAGCGGACACTGAACATTGGCGCGGGTACGGTACACGCGCTGTCGCGCTCCAGACTCTGTTCCGTCAGAAGAACAATCTGCCAGAGCGGATCTCTGCGCGCGGACTCCACGTGCTGATCGAAATGCACCGCAAGTACGTGATCGATTTCGCGCACTTGGAGCTGCTGGAGCGGATCGGCATGGGCGCTAGTGCCGTGGTTTTCAACGGCATTCTGCGCTCCAAGTTCCCGGTGGCCGTCAAAGTGTACACGCCGTCCGACTTTACCGACGCGACCATCGCCGAGTTTTCCCACGAGGCCGCGCTGTGCGGCTCACTCCACCACCCCAACATCGTCAAATTTCACGGCATGTGCGTGTGTCCGCCGTCGATCTGTCTCGTCTCGGAGCTCTGCCAAGGCAGCCTGGATGAAGTCACGCAGAGCGTGGTCGACCACCACCAGAATGCCAACCGTCAGCAGCTGATGATCAATCTCGCGTACATGCTGGACGCGTCGCGTGCCGTCGCCTACATCCACAGCTTCACGCCGGCGTTTCTGCATCGTGATATCAAGCCTGCCAACTTCCTCGTTGACGACCAAGGAACCGTCAAGCTCACGGATTTTGGCGAGTCAAGAAGCATCCCGCGGCGGTTTGTTGCCCACAATACTGGCAATACGGGCAACGCTACCCACGGTGGTGGGCTGGTTGCCACGCTTGCTGAAGGGCTGGGCAAGCTTGGGAGCGGCGCGCAGCTGCAGCGCATGCGAACGTCCGAGTGGAAGGAAGATCCCGAGGCGACGCGCATGACCATCAAAGGAACCATCGACTACATGGCGCCAGAGCTCATTAATGGGAAAGGCGGCCAGGCAGCGTACGGCGAAGCAGCGGATGTATACGCGCTCGGTATCAGTTTGTGGGATATTCTCTATCCGGGCAAGGAAAAATATCCGGAGGCGGGCGGCCACCATCTTCGCATCTACGACGCCGTTGCGGCTGGCCGTCGCCCGCCGATGGACCAGAACCTGCATCTGAGTTTGCGCACGCTGATTGAAAGCGCATGGCACACGGATCCTCGCATGCGTCCGTCCGCGCAGAACATGGTGAACATCCTCGAATCGGTTCAGGAAGAAGTCGGCGCCCTGTTTGCCGGTCAACTGATGGACAAGCTCAAGATGCACAAGCTGCTCAACCATCAGCACGACGACCTGGCCGTGTTTGAAGGTGACCGCTGTGTGGAGCTCATGGAGCTGAACGGATGTGTGGAGTACGCGGGCGAGGCCGTGCGCCTGGGCAACGCGCTCATGGACGCGGGCTTTTTGCACCACGTGACCCACTCGCACCCGTTCGAGAGCACGCAGGAATCGTTCTTCTTCGAAGAGAACAGCATCGCGCTCTGCCAGCCATTGGAATCAGTCACGTCCTACTCGCGTCCGCCGTCCAGCAGCTCACGATCGAAGAGCCGCAGCCGCGCGCAGTCGTCGCGGCGCGGAGGAGGAGGAGGCCCGACAAGCCCGACGGCGCACAGCACTACGACCAAGCCCGAGTCGGAGAACCTTCTCGGTGGGCTGTGCATGTGCCGCAAGCTCAGCCAGCACCTTCAGGAGCCCAAGCGAGCCAAGCGACGCCGTCCGTTCCAGCGCTCCAAGTCGAAACTCCAGTCGAAAGCCAACGGGTTTTTCACGCTGAGCACCGAGCTGCGCAGCAAACTGCTCACCACGGCGAGCGACAGCGCGGAGCTCGACGACTTTGCCGACTTTGTCGACGACATTCCGCGGCTGTCGGGGGTCCATGAAGGTGACAGTGATGGGATGGACGCCGACGAAGGGAATGCGTCGCAAAGTGTCCGTATCCGTGTCCAGTAACTTTTGCAAGACCTATTTTGTCTTCCCTCTGTGGTATCGAGCATACGGGCGATTCATGGTCGTTGTGTGAGGATCCCAAGTGGAAATGGAATCGTGCTCAATGCTTTCACCTCTTTTATTGTTGTCATTTCGTTGCCAATTATATAGACTTTCACTACACCACCAAAAAAAAGCAGTCTCACAGATGGACAAACCGATCCTTCTCTGTCTCATGAACCAGCGCCAATCGCTCAATCTCCAACTCGCCAAAGTCCACAATCTCGCCCGTCGCTGGGAACAAGAGCGTTTTCTTGTGGACGCTGTCTGCATAGTCTTCATCACTGCGGATCTTCACAAACTCCTGAGCTGCTGAAGCACCTTCATCAAAATGCTCCACACGACGCGCTGGCACCACAATCACCAGCAGCATCAGCACGAGAATGACGATACACCCACCAATGGTCGTGTGGTACGAGCTCGGCGGGATCGACACGCGGATGCTGCGGCGCTGCTTGTCGCCCTTGAGCTTGACGTTGCCGAGGCGATCCCCCTCGGCCATAGACAGGGCAATCGTCGCCTGGCTCGTGGCGGCGGTGCTGCCATTCAACGCCAGCGTCGTGTCATTGAGCTGCGTGACCGCGGCGTTCTGCATGAGGTAGTAGAAAAAGGCCGTATACATGGTCTGCAGCGGCTGCTCGAGTGCGTAGTTATTGTCGCTCACCTGGCGCAGGTACGAGTCGATCAGCATCGAACACTCGCCACTGCCCAGCGCGGACGGCGCAGACCCGTTCACGCCTGGCATTGGGGCCCACTTGACCTTCCTGAAGTTGCTTGGGTTGAGTGGCTCGAGCGTGATCGAGTCGTTGAACTTGTCCACAAACAGCTTGGGCGAATTGAGCTGCACGAGCGAGATGGGCGAGCGCAAGTCGGCGGCCATGAGCTTGCTCAGCGGCAGTGCGTCGTCGCCCGCGAACAAGAAGCGACCACTTGGCTGAAGCTGGTACCATAGCCCAGTACAGTCGGCCGTGTTGCTCGTCCCATCCCCGCAGTTGGCGTTGAACCGGTCGGCGAGGTTCTCTTTCGTCCACGCGACTTTGGCAAATGTGAAGCGGAGGTGGCGTCGTGCGTTGGTGATGTACGGCGCGTAGGTCTCCAGCCGCGTGTCGTTACTGCCGTACTCGTCGCCGGTGATGAACGACCCGATGCCGTAGAGGAACGCCGCGTTGGGCACTTTTGTGCAGTCGCTTGGGAAGTAGCCGCGGAAGTCCGAGCTGTAGTGGACGTGCTCGGCGTCCAGCGAGCAATTGACCACGTACGGCACGACGCGGATCTCGCGCTGCAAGTTCATGGTCTTGGAGTTGTCGAGGAACGCGCATCCGCTGCTGCCGCAGAACGAGGCCTGCAGCCCTTCGTTGTAGGCGTACATGGGGTCGCACGTATCCGACGCGCCGCCTGGACACGGAGCGTTGAGCCCGTAGCTGACGTTTTGGTCAATTGGGACGGTAATACGGATGACCTCGAGCTGGATCTGCGGCGTGAGCTCGTACTTTTCGAGCGTGATCGAGGTCTCGTCAAGCGACAGATTGCTAAAGGTCTTGTTCAAAATCCTCGCGGTGTCGACTACGAGATTCTCGGTCGTGTGGAACGCTGGATCATCAAAGTCGAACATGTCAAACAGCGACGAGACCGCGCCTTGGCACTGACGGACGCCGTTCTTGTCGAACGTCCACTGGTTTTTGCTGTCGTTCACCGCCGCCGCAGTGGCTTGCTCGTGTTTGCTACCAGTGGAGCTGGAGCCCTCGTCTGTAGCTGTTGCGGAGCCATCAGTTTGCTGTAATAGACGTCGTCGCTTGACGATGCTCTGAATGTGCTTGGGTATCTTGCTCGATGGATGCCTCGCAGAGCCAAGCCTCGTTGCTTCGAAAGGAAGTGCCACATTTTTGGTCACCTTTGCCGTCGTCTTGTTGGCTGCAGCAGCACCGCTACTGTTGATTGCTAGGCCGTCAAGTTCAGTGCGGTTGTCCGTCCACCAGCAAGGGTACGTGTCCGTGAGCGTATCGCCCTGTGCACGCTCAATCAGCAGCTTGCCTTGAACCATCATCTCGTACGCCGTCGCAAGAGAAAATTCGCTGGGCGACGGGAGCGTTTTACCAACCTTCAGCGCGTCTACGACATCTTGGTACGTGATGGTCCACGTGCTCTTGGGCGCCAACCCGTTCGGGATCGCTTCTCCATTCCACTCTTGCGGGATGAAACCGTACGTCACCGAGGTCGAGGCGAGATCGTGGACGCTAAGCTGGACGGTGTTGGCCGTTTTGACCGAGTTCACGACGGCGTCGATCAAATCGGCCGTGGCTTCATCCGTGCCGTTGCCGATGTCGCCAACTCCACTGCACGGAGAGTGTGCGTAAAACGTGAACGGCGCCGACTGGAGGCGGATCGCGTTCTTTAAGATCGTGTCGCTGGCGCTTGGGCCCGTGGTCTCGACGGACAATGCCGAGATATTGCTTTTGTTCCGAGCGGCTTCTTTGATCAGCTCCAACGCTGGCTGCTCCTTCTTGAGATCAGCAGCGCTCATGATCCGCTTGAAGCCGTCCGTCGATTGGCCGGCCTGGAGAGATCGCAGACTGTTGCCTATCGTGAGCGCCAGCACAATCGGGAACGAGAACAGGATCGCTCGGTGCAAATGGCCAGAGACCTTGGTCGCCTTGGCAGTTTTACCCGTCGCCGGATTGTCTTCCTCTTGCATCGCACGAGCCTTCTGTAGAAAGTACAGCGCATTGTGGACGTATACATCCAGCACGGGCATGAACTTGTCCACGTGCATCGCCACGAGCACTTCAACAAATGCGCCTGCGTACCCTGAGTACGTGTTGAAAGTCTCGACGCGCTCTTCGGACTTCTTGGAGGTGCCGATGGTCTCGTAGATGGTTTCCACGGGGATGCCAACGAAGAATACGATGGTGAAGGCCGCGTAGAACAGCACCGTCGTACCAACGTACAGCAGCAATTTCTTGGCGAGCAGCTGGAGGCGGATCTCCGGCGTGAGCGGGTCCAAGAAATCGATCTGCGCGTGGACGTCGCCCATGGTCACGGCGCGTTGTATCCGTGCACTCTGGTCGCCGAGCGTTGGCGTCACGGCCTCGACAAAGAACTCTGACGGACGGTCGAGAGAAGACAGTCGATCCAACGACTTGGACATGGGTCTTCTTGTGGTGTACAGTCAGTGGGGGGACACGTTGCGGATTTGAGAGTGAGAACTCAACGAGAAGTGTAGCCGTGTGATTGGGCACGAGTGCTTGGCCCACACGCGTAATCGATTAAACTCCAGGTGATTACCTAAAAATTAGATGAACCCAATTGGAAGGAGCTTAGTTTGTGGACGCTGGAGGGCTGACCTCTGACATCCGATATGTCGAGGATGGAGCTGAGTGGGATGACGAGGCTTTGGCTCATATCTCTTGCTGTAGCAATTGATCCCGACGTGCATAAACCGAGCATGACGACTGTGCATAGACCGGAGCACGATACCTCCCATAATATATAATCGGATTCTTGGGTTCGAAGCCATTGGAATGTGTTGCTCTCTTCATTCCCTGTATAATCAAATATGTCCAGTAATGGTCTGCGGAACCCCACAAATTCCATCGAACGCAACCAGTGACACGGTGGCATGGTTTGTGCTCAATTCTCATGGAGACTGGCTGACGCCAGCAGATGCGTCGCCACGAACAAGGGGCGCGATATAATATGCTCTTGGGTTCACTTCTGTGCCTCCAACGGCTCGCAACCAGTTCACAATCCACCACCTCCACTTCACACACTAAGGCACCAATGCCAGGTGACCTCCAGCCCACAGCTCAGCTCGGCATCACGTCGATTTCGTTGGACAACGACGACCAGCAATCGCTCGCTGACAAGCGATCGTCCGAGCGCGGTGGCGACGTTGGGCTGCGGCAGCGTCTAACGGCGAGGCCCCAGCTGAGCCTCTCCCGATGGCGCTTTGGTGCGACCGTGACGGTCTCTCTTGCCGTGCTGGTGGCGGTTTTGACGGTCTTCAAGGGCGGCGTCACGATCGAAACCGGCGTACTGGACGATCTCGGCACCTCCAAGAATGCGGACGCCAAGATCGAAACCTACCAGGTGATCAACGGCTATATCACGGCCGCGGTCGGCTTGCTCGTGGAGAGCGCCTTCGAGGTGTTTGTGGTCGTCACCAGCTTGTTCCTGGCCAACGTGCGCTGGTTCCCCGGCGACGACCCACGCAAGGGCGGCAACCGGTTCAAGCGGCTCTGTCTCTGGGCGTTTGCTCCATGGATCATGTTCATTTTGAACGTCGCCATCACGGCGACCAACATCAACCACAAGACCACGGGCGTCGTGCGTGTGTTCCTTCAAGACGATCTCGTGGCCAACGCGGTGAGCGTTTCGGCGCTCAACGCCACGACGACAGCCAATCTCACGTCGCGTGGCAACCAGCAGAGCGTGCTGGACACGATCTTGCGCGGGGCAGTGAATCGCCAAGTGGCGCCGTTTGAGATGCTCACCGACTCGCTATGCACACTGACGAATCGTACAGAGGAAGATGACCTCGGCGTGTCGTCCGATCTGCCGTCTGTCAAAGACGTGCGCTCGACGGCCGTCGTGTATGGCTTCCCCACCCAGGACTGGCTCTTGGACGCGATGCCATTCGGCCTCATGCCCACGCAATCGGTGGTGTTCAAGCTCGGCGAGGTCAACGGCTCGTTGGAGGAACTGACCAACAAGTTCGACACATTCCAGAAGGCGTCCGGCGTGACGTGGCTGACAATGTACGAGCTGCTGCTCCAGGGCAAGTTGCTGTTCGAGCGCTCCGTCTCCGACTCGAATGTATCTGCGTCGTATCCTTGCGTGTGGGTGGACAACAAGGTGTTGGTCGCTGCCGATGAAGCGGGTATTGGCGGTGACGAGAGCAATTCTAGTAGCGGCAGCAGCAACGGCATCGAGGCCGGTGCTGGCGATACGACGGCGACCAAGCCGCCAACCACGACCACCAAACCACCTACCAAAACAACGAAGCCACCGACGACGACCAAGCCCACGGCGACGACCAATGACCAAGCTACCATGAAGCCATCGCGCCGACGCCGCGTACTTCAGGATACGGCCAGTACTAGCGCCAGCTCAAGTCTCGCGGATAACGAAGGCAGCGGCTCAGGCAGTGAAGATGACCTCACGAGTCTCCTTGATACCTTCCCGGACGGACCGTACAAGGGCATGCGGCGATGCTACGGTGCGCTGAGCTCGCTGCAGCATCTCGCCAACTACACGGCCCCGTCTATGCACTCCGCCGACGTCTTCGTCAACGCAATGGTGGATGGCCTCATCGATACGATCCCGCAATTATCGCCTGAAGAAATGGATCTCACCCTGTCAACCTACCAGATCAGTCCGTTCGTCACGCTCACGGCCATGACGCTGGACATGCCGTACTTCAACACTCAGTACCGGCAGACACAAGACTACTGTGACGGGGACCAGCTCAACGCCGACTCGCTCGACGGGATTGGCAACGATACGTCGGCCGAAGATCTGGAGATGTACCGCCAAGTGCTGTGCAACCAGGCAAACTACCCGTACCTGGACCCTCGCGCGACCTGCGGCCACTCGAACTGTATCTTCCTGGACAAGTCGGGCACGATCCCGTTCAAGAAGCAGCTGCAGCTCACGCCGTACTTGTCCAACTGTTCCACGGCTGACCTCAAGTATGATGCCGACTACCTCAACTTCTTACCGAGTGGCTGTGTCCCGCACGAAGACGCGGCGTTTCTCTATGGGCTGGGCTCCCACATGACGGGTGACGCCTTCACCTACGGCGGCGACGACGCGATCCCGTTCATCGCCAACCCCCGGCGCCATGTCGTGTTGACGTTCGCCAAGCTGGAGTGGCAGATGGAGGATCTGAGCAAGAAATTCGACGCTGATTGTGGCGTGAACACCACGAGCTCGGCCTCCACCTGTCTGGGTTTGGTCCACAACCTCGAGAACGTGACGCTGCCAGCGCTCAACTTGACGCAGAGTGAGGATAAGTACCTGCGGATGCTGGTACTGGGCAAAGATACGCTGCCGGCCGCTCGTATGAGCAAGGACTTCCGAGACCCGGTGCAGCTTCTCTCGCTCAACACGCACCCGTTCTACTATCCCGACGACGACGCGTTCTACGAGTGGGAGTACATCGACAAGAGCCGTTTCAAGGAGACTGACTGGCCAGCTGAGGGAGAAGGCGGGCTCTCGGCGTCGCGATGCTCGCCGCTCATCGACTCGTACATTGCGCAGGTCGAGAAGAACCACTTTTACATCGACCATCCGCTGCAGTCACTGTACACGTCGGCCCTGTTCTACCTGTTCCAAGACGCCGCCGTCAAGACCGTCAAATTGAGCAAGAACGTCACCACTGGAGCCGAAGTGCTGGAGCTCTCAGTGGTGGGGACAACGGTACTCAAGGGCGATCTGGAGAAGCACTTGATCAAGTTCAGCGTCCCACTGCTGTCGCTCATCTCGACTTTCATCGGCTTGGCCTTCCTGCTCTTCCTGGTCGTACTGGTGCTCGTGTGTCCGACGCAGCGCCTCAAGATGTCGGAGGACACAAACGTTGCCGCGCAGTTCGCGCGCTTGCTGCAGCACGATCAGTACCCAGAACAAGTGTTCGAGCGATCACTTGTGCTTCCGTCGGGAGAGAGCGTCGCGATCGACGAGTATAATGTAGACAGTGTCACGATCCACTTCAAGCGAGACGAAGACAAGAAGGTTTTTTTGTGAGCCGAGCAACGTTGACAGTACTTGCCTTACCACTGTATTGTGTGTGTTATTTTTCGTGGGGTCTTGAGAATCATCTCCTTCTATGCCATCTTTATCGCTTCATCACACTTGTCGCCTTCGTCACTCGAACGTACGATCAGTCAGAAACGTCTTGAGTCAGAAGCACCGTCAGTCAAAAGCAGCATCAGTCAGCAACATTGCCCGTCGGAAACCTCATCATTCAGAACCACCATCAGTCAGAGACGTCATCAGCCCTGCGTTGTCGCCGTCGGATTTCCAGGAGAATGTTGACAAACTGAGTTGATCAGACTGTGTTTGAGATCACACACACAATAAAAAAATAATGCGAATTGCACCATCAATTCGATCATCTCCCATGTATGTATCGTACCGCCCATAGACAACACGCTCATTGGAGAGGAATGCTGCGGTTCCTCGATCCACTCCACAAGTCTTCAAAGGAGTTCCATCCGAACTGGCGCGCCCTGAAAACAACACGTTTCCTCCTTTAAAGAGCGCCTCCGATGGATTCCTGTGTTGGTCGCATCACCGTCGCGTTTCGGTTTCGAGTTGGCCATGGATCCAGTCACTCAATGCCCCAGTGTACGATTCACATACCGTAGTTTAGACCACCATCTCCTTCGCACTCGAGACACGAAGAACGAGGGTGATCAAACGAGCATGAACAATCTGAAGAGTGACGAGCAGGCGAGCACCAATTCCTCCTCCTCGTCCTCGTCTTATTGTCCGCGTCCCATCTTTGCCCATATGCATGCTTCAATTTCCAAGTATCACTACTCACTCAGCCAAGGTATCATGGCTGGAGGTCGCACAACCTGTTGAGAATTCCAGTTATTCTTGCGCTGCGGCACTGAATCGGACGGCGACTCAGAAGGCGGCGGTCGTTGTTGATGAAACCATCCGAGAGCGGCCTGGCTGGCTTTGACTCGTACGTTTGGGGGAGCAGCCGACCACTGAAAGTCCGTCTTGAGATCATACGGTTGCCCACTGTGTGTGTATGGACGCCCAATTGGCGCCGACGCAAGGTACATGTATGCGCATGTGCATCATCTAATTGCTCCGTGAGCTGCTAAACCCGATGACGAAATCTGTTCTGTACCGCTTTGTTGAATCACTCCGAAGCCCATCCTCACGCCAGTGGCACGGTGTGTGTGGAACAGTTGAGCTGCTGAGAAGCCTTGGTCAACCATAACCCCGCTGCCACCTCCCGCTGGTCCTCTTCCTCCAAAGGCTCCGTTTTCGTTTCCGTGGGCCATGTTGGTGTCTCTATTGACGAACTCAACCCGTAGTTGGGCTACCTGGGCCAGCTCAGCTGGCCCACAAATCAAGGGTCACCACTTGACACTTGGACCCGCCGCCACACAACGCTCTATTGGGAGCGAATCTGTCCACCTTCGCGCAACATCTCACTAATGAGAGATGTTGTGGCACTATTGTTGATACTCAGAATATTTGATTAGAAAGGATCCCATAATTGAAAGGGTTCAAAAACCAGACTCATTGTGGGGATTAGAAATAATGACATAGATCATTGTAAGATATTGTTGCCCCATATGGGTGTCCCATAACACAAGATCCACCGTACTGGACGCTGCACTTCATTCTCGGACAGATCGAGGAGGCGCTTGGAGGCAAACGCCAACCAGCGACTTTAGCCGCCGCGATGCTGGGTGTGCTCAGATCACGTGGGAGCTCCCCACATGATGTCAGCACTGTGGGAGAAGCGCTGAAGCTCAATCTGTTTCATCAATTCGTGGGACTGACTGACGGACAGGTACGATGTCTTTAGAATCGCCTTGCCGGTCTTCAATGATGGCGACTGGTCTGAACGGCCCGATGAACTGACAGCATCGTCTTTCGCTTGAAGTAGATCCCGCCATTTCCGTGATCACCCGTGGAAGAAGGAGCCTGTTCTTTTCTATGCATGGTGTGTGCTCATGGTATGTACTGCATAGTGCATTGAAGTGGCGCGGGACAAGTGTAATGACGGGGTGAATAATTTGTCGTCGAAAACTCGCGACGTGGATTCACAAATTTCGGTGTCCAGCACCGTATTATTTCGAAGCGTTCGAAAGGAAGAGTTCCCATGATCCGACTACGGTATTTCGCGCCCAGATGATATGGAAAGCTGGCTGCGTTGATGGATCCATGGTCCGGAACAAACTGTTGATCCATGTTTCTTACTCCAAACTGGTCCTCCAGCGGATCGATCGCGAGACGAACACCCGTCGTGGATCGATCTGGGCGACATGGATCAAGAGACTGCTTGTGTTTTAGTTTGTAGAGAGCCAATCGATCAAAGCGAGACACTGCCTCGCACCGTAGAACAAGCAGCTTTCGAACAAAAATCGGCAACAACTACGCGACCACCTTGTCGCGAGGTGCGCGCCGCCAATGAAGCAACGAAGGTAAGTTGGTGGCAGTGCTGTTGCAATTGGAAAACTACTGTAGCTCGCTATCACTGGCCCCAAAGTGTTGCGTGAGATAATGTAATTGGTTATTCGAGTGCCGGAAAATGACCTTCCTCTGGAGTCTTACACGAGTCGGTACATGTTACAGATTCCCGAGTTTACATCTCGCTACTCGTGGGAAGCTGGAAGATACCCCAAGCATTGATCGGAACTTGCGCAGGGTCCTACGTCGTATTGGCCGTCTCGGATCTTAATCGTGGATCCTTTTACTGAGATAACAATGCGTACTTGCAGTAGGTTCGGAAGCTTAAAGTCTAAGTGCGGAATCAGTGATCCACGCCGACAATGAAATGACCAAGGATAGATTCACTGTGATACAATATCTCTTCAGAGAACAGAATCAGATATTATGGATGACAACAGTATCGAATGCCAAAGGTTTAGCCCTACTGTGCTATCGAAGTACCGTGATTCGCGCTCTTGAGGAGACTCTAGTCTCCTCAAGATCGCAAATCACAGTACGCTTCAACGTTGTCGGATCAAGCAGGTAGATAGGGTAGTAAAGAGACATGGTCAAGAAAGAATCAAATGCTAATTGTAGGCAGCCATGATCTCAGCTCACAGATGTATCATCAGATAGAGGATTTGGTGGCCCTACTCCATGATTGACCATAAGCTGGGTCCATCTCCGCTGGTTGTGCCACCTTCGCGGCACACTGTCCAAATTGTCGCGCGTGGCGCAGTGTCTCACGGCTCAGGACCCGCGTTTTTATTTTGTGTTTTTTGTGTGTAGATCTTCCTCCTGTTTCTGGAAGAAGAAGGAATCGGCGTGTTTGTTTGGGTGTCTGTCTGAAGCAACCTTGGTCCTTCTAAAACGAGGTGACCCCATCACCTGCTTCTCTTTTCACACTAGAAGCGTCCACTAATCAAGTCGCTGAGCAGCACTGTTCCGCCATTGGGCGCCTGAGCCGTCCCGGCGTTCGCTCTTTCCATAAAGCGCCGCTGCCGTTGGACGCCGTTACATCCTTCAGCTGCTGCTTTTGGGGGGTGTTCTTCCGGCTCCCGACCCGTCACGGGCGGTCCAGTTTCCAAGTCGTCCCGCCGAGAAGGGAGAGCAAAGCGGAAGTTGAAAGGAGGATCAGGGATCAGGAAATTAGCAGAGACCGTCGATCTTGCTCAACGGAGACCATGGTTCGCGTCGTGGACTGCAGCTTCCAACGCTTCAGCTGCGGCCATGAGCTCTTCAACGCCACGTACACACGGTGCGTTTTGTTGCCGTGGCCGCCTTTCGAGCCATCGAGATGGATATCTTGGCCGTCTGGGTGTTCTGAACCGAAGGGCGTGTCGAACTGACCGTTGGGCCGGATGTGTGTGTTGTATGGAATTTCTTTCTGTAAACATAAATACAGGAGCAACCGCACCAAGGGCACAAAGGTACGGGCTCAATGTGTGAAGAATGGCTCAAAGCATCCCATCCCATCTCTACAATCGTTTGAGTTGACGACGGATGTCGGTGTTCTATCTCTGTGTCTGCAGATCATGCGCTGCTTCCCGCACTGCTGCCCGGAGCACATGCCGCGCTGCTACTGCGGCTGCTCGCTGCACGTGCTCGTCACCCTTGACGACCTCCGCGCCGTCGACCTGGACGAGCTCGTCGTGTGCGCACGCTTCGAGACCTCGGAGCAGCAGGAGCCGCGCCACGCGCCACCGCTCGGCGCGCCGCTCGCGATCCCGCGCGTGCTGCTGAGCCGCAACGCCGACGACGCCAACGCCACGACCTGGATCGTCGCCGAGCGCGAGAGCGAGGTCAAGCAGCGAGAGGTCGCCAAGGTATACTAGCCGCAGCGAAGCGACCTGGCGTGGGTGTATTTATTGTTGGAAGACCAATGCTGACTTGGATCGTTGTTATTTCTTGTGTGTGCAGAATTCGGTGTTGTTTGTGATGAACAACCACCGGTTCCCGCGGTGGTACTACGGCTACGAGAGTGGCGCGACCAAGAACCAGCGCGACATGCGGCATCACCTGACAGCGTACGTGCTGCAGCGCACGCGCCATCCCGCGCCCAGCGCCGACCAGCAGCTCACGCGCGTGCTCGGCCGGCTGCCGTCGCCCGCGTTCAAGCTCGTGTCATACCGGCGCGCGCGGGGCGAAGTCAAGAAGCCAGTGGTCCCCATGCAGGACGATCCGCTCGCAGGCCTCGAAGACCAGGGCTGGTCATCGGAAGAGGACGGCTGCGCGCTCAGCGACACGGTGCACAGTACGCCGACCAAGGGACTGCCGCCGTCTGGACGAGACAAGGCTGGGTTGAGCAGTGGCACCGAGAGCCCGGCGTCGGTCCGCTCGATCGAGACCCGCGTGCCCGACGCACCGGTGCCGTCGCTCGCGAAAGAATTGGCGAGGCAGCGCGCCAACTCGAGTCCGTTTGTGATGGTGAAAGAGCCTAAACCGCCACACACGCGAGCGAGCTTCAGCGAGTCGGAGAGCCAACAGCGGTGCACGCCCGAGCCACCGCCGACGGTCAAAACGGACCCCGCAGGTCGCACAGAGGACGACGGCAAGGAAGCTGCTTGGTCGCGGAAACGCAAAGCCGTGTCGTCGGCCGCCAAGCACCTGTGGTGGCGCCAGCACGCGGACGACGCGCAGCGCGTTCTGCACCTGCACGTGCTGTTTGTGATGCTGAACCGGCTGACGCTGCACGACGTGATGTTCTGTGTCGAGCGCAAAAGCGACCGCCTGCGCAGCAAGTGGTTTACCGTGATCACCGAGGCGGTGGCCACGAGCGAGGCAAGCGTCAAGCGGCTAGCCGGAATCGCGCGCGGGTTCTGCCTCAGCGCGTTTGCCGAGCCCGCGGCCAAACCGGCCGAGGGCGTCGCGTTTACGCACAGCGAATCGCGCGACGTGGTCGGCGTGTGCGTGGAAGTGCTGCTCGAAGTGGGCACCTCGGAGGCCGTCCAGCGGCTGCTGCAGGCGACCTGGGACACGCACCAGACGAGCGTGCTCCAAAGCGGCGAGATCCGCGAGCTGTTTGTCCAGTTTGTGCGGCGACTGCACGGCGCGATTGACACGACGCTGCGGAACCGAAGGCGAGACGCTGCGCCGCCAGCGAGTGGGCGGTCGCACGCCAACGCCAGCGGCCAAAGACCGGCCAATGCTTCGCAGCCGCAGCAGCACGCTCCAGGCAGCGGCGTCGCGGCGCTCGTGGATGACGCCATGGCCGCCGTGTTCCGCGAGGAACGGCTGCTGCCGCTTCGACGCGACATGGTCCACGCGCTGAGCGACAGCTCGCGCGCCGCCGAGCGCTGGTACCAGGTGTTTGTCGCGCAGCTGCGGGTCGCCTGGGTGCAGTTTCACGAGCGCAAGGCCTCGGGGATCAACTTACTCTGGCAGGCCGCGCTCACCTCGCGCCAGCCGATCTGGAGAGGCCGCTGGATTCTCGACGCGAGTAGCTACCGCGTGCGTCGTCCCGGCGGGTGGTTCCACCGCCAGCCCAACGAGCAGCCCGTCTCGTCGCTGGGCTCGGTTGTGAGCTGGATCGTGCTGCTCCGCCAATGGTTTGCGATCGAGCTCGCGATGGACGGCAAAGCGCTGACCATCTCCTCGCTACTGACGGGCAGCAAACGCGCCAGCATGCAGCTGCTGCTGGACGAGCGGCAGCGCGTGTTCAAGAGCTTCCCGGACGGCATGGCCAGCATGATCGGGCTGGGCGGTGGCGACTGCGGTGCCTGGCTCCATGGCGACTATGTCGGCCGCGGAAGCGATGACGCAAACGAGATTCTATGTGAGACCTACTCGATCCGCCAGCGAGCCAACCAGCACACCGAGGCGCTACGGCTGTCGATCAAGGCGTCGCTCTGGGATCCGACGGCGGCCTCGCGGCGCTGCATCCTAGCCGTGCAGCTCGCGACCGCGTCCTGCGGCCGCTTCGCCGCCGAGCAGATCGTCACGTGGCCCGTGACGGCGCGCCACGAGCAGCTCTACGCTCGCGCCAATTGGTGCGTCGTCGCCGATGTCGAGGCCGCGTACCTAGATCTCCACTAGCTTAGGTCGTTAAGACAATTCAGGAATTGTTTTAACAAAGTGATAGAGATGCAAATTAGCGAAAGTATATAATAATCTCACAGCAAATCACGCAATCCTATTGGTTATATATCATATGTCCAATAGGATTATGCGACATGTGAGAATTCATTATGTCAATGCTGCTCAACTCTGGTCTTGGTCTCGCAGACCCGAGTCCCATGTGCTCTCGACCGTCGCCTTTCGATATGCACAGAGTCTGTTGTAAAGCGTTCCATATCAGCTCACCTTCACGACTGAGCTCTGATCTAGGGTAGGTTTGCTTCAGTCTCTTGGTGAACACAGTCTTGAACAACGCGTCAGATTCCGCCCATGTCAATGTAGGCACATTGCCGCCTTTTGGCGCCAACTGCTCGAGCTCGTCCATGACGGTTTTTACTCGAAGCTGCTTGATGTGGTGCTTTCTCTCAATGTTGGTGTGCATGTCTATGTACCTATAAGGTCGTATACCGGTGCTCTTGTCTCCGAACTGCCATAAGTCCCACATCGCCTTCACATTTTCCGGGAGATGGCAAGGCTCGTTGGCTCTGCCACTTTATTGGGGAGAGAGTTGACTTCATTTCTTACTTGATCGATTTGGTCGGCAAGTTGCTGGATTTTTTGCTTGCGCTGGCTAGGTGCAGTGATTTGATCACTTCCTTGCCTTCTAGAGTGCCAATCTCTTTCCAATGAAAGGTCGCACTGCACCCATGAGACACCCATCTCTTGGTTGCCTATAATCTACAGTGTTCTGAATTGCATAGTGAAGTCAAGTAAGTTGCGAGACGTTAAGACACGATTTCTGGCAACTATGATCAGTTCGTCTCCCACCAAGATATTGGAGCTCATGGAAATATCATGGTTGCAGCAGATGTTCAGCTTTAACTTTCTGTGTTTTGGGGAGGATGTCCGACATTTTTCATTTTCATTTCGGTGTGCGCTAGAAACACCCACACACAGAGGTTGAAGGGGGGATGGCAACGCGTTCTGTGAGAATTGATTCTGGAAGTTTAGAGGTGCCCATCTGAATTGGATTTCACGAAATAATTTGGCATCGTTGAACGACCAACACGGTGTGAATATAAACTCTACTCGGCCACTTCGCTGGGTCTCACCTCTGCTTTAACCGAACGCTCAGTAGATCCGTTGCCCACTGCTGAGACTGACGTTGTGGACGCACTGAAGCCATCTAAAGACTCGTCCAAGTCGACACAAGCAACGGATCCGTCAGTTTGGAGAATTGCAGGGCTGGTGTGGACGAGCGGCGGCTCGATGAGTCGTCCTCGGCTGGCATCCACAAGATTTCCCGAGTTGGTGTTGGGCACAGAAGCGGTCAAGCCTGCAATCGGTGCGCTACCGACAACGACAGCTGATGAAGCCGTATCACCCCAGCGAACGACCGCTGCCACAATCGATTCAACGGTGTCAACCACAGCCGTCGGTTCTGCGACCTCCGATACGTCGATCATCTTCGTGTGAGTCTCAGCGACCAGCTCGGCCTTCTCTTCAGGTATTTGGGATGCTACTGGTGGTTGTGATGGGCCCTCCTCCTCGGTGACCGCTGGTCTAATGACCACAAGCCCTCGATCCACCAACGATGGCAATGGCTCAATCTCTTCACCAGTCTCAACGATAGAAATCAGCTTCTTGTACGATACGAC
Organism: Pythium dissimile; assembly: GCA_023336445.1. Classification (NCBI taxonomy): domain Eukaryota; phylum Oomycota; class Peronosporomycetes; order Pythiales; family Pythiaceae; genus Pythium; species Pythium dissimile. Next base: position 275 of record JAADWZ010000207.1, on the reverse strand, counting down.
GGCCACCAATGGTTCCTCCCCAACATCCGTCGACACTGCCTCCACCATATTGACCATCGCTCTGGCACCAACTACGTCCTCCACTACTGCCTCGGGTTCCGCAGGAGCAACACTCTCGTCGCCGACCATGCTCGCTGCAACACTCTCGTCGCCGACCATGCTCGCTGCAACACTCTCGTCGCCGACCACGCTTGCTGGAGTCTCCGCCACCGCATCCTCCACCACTTCGACAGCTGCCGCCAACTCCTCCGCCGGGGTTGCGTCCGTGATCGCGG